>JASDQU011103808.1:4971-15736 GCA_032191745.1 Picea mariana
ACACCAAATAATAATAATAGACATGTTACCCCATTCAGGATAAACATTTGACCTCGACTGATCTTTCTGGCATACGCTGGATTGGATGCAGGTGCAGCTTGATTCATGTGATGAAGTAGAAGTAGCTGCTGCTTGTGGGGAGATATCTCCTGATCTGTGCATCACCCTCGTGTTGTCATGCACGACATCTCTGATATTGCACAAGCCTGACCCAGAACAGCCTATCCACCTTCTATGATATGATCCCTTGGAAATGGCTACCCTCCGGCTCGCAGGCTCCTGAAACTGAGAGCCATCAAACACGCACGTCACTAATTTTTTGAACTTGAATGCCCATGAAGATACATCATGTCTACTGCTACTCTTCTCGTGGGCTCCTTTCTTCTTCTTTGTGGTTGTTAATGTTGCTGCAGAAATCACGCTGGGCACCAAGAAAAAGCTTGCAATCTGCAGAATCATCACTCCTAAAGCAACCTGGAAGCCTTTGAGAAAAATGGCTGTATTATATGATACCGTGGATTCGTTAGTTTACATCTGATCACGTTTTCCTTGCAGGACTCTTCCTTAAAATCCTGTACAGAAAGGAATAAAAAGTTACAGTGGGGTTTAAATTTAACTTCTTCAAGACGCCTGGAGTTCTTCAATGCACTTCGATTTTGGATGCAGGTCAAAGGGTAAGTGTCAGGGAAGGAGTAAGTTATGCTGGTGGGGTTAGTGTCAGGGAAGGAGTAAGCTATGCTGGTGGTCGAAGGACCTTCACCCAGTAATAAATTTGGTAAGACTAAGCTATGCTGCTGGGATAGTATCAGGGAAGGAGTAAGCTATGCTGGTGGTAGGACCTTCTCCCTGTAATAAATTTGGTAAGAGTAAAACAAAAAGTTTAATTATAATTTATATAATAATAAGCTATGGTTAGTGTCAGGGAAGGAGTAAGCTATGCTGGTGGTAGAAGGACCTTCTCCCAGTAATAAGCTATGCTGGTGGTAGAAGGACCTTCTCCCAGTAATAAGCTATGCTGGTGGTAGAAGGACCTTCTCCCAGTAATAAATTTGGTAAGAGTAAAACAAAAAGTTTAATTATAATTTATATAATAATAAGCCATGGTTAGTGTCAGGGAAGGAGTAAGCTATGCTGGTGGTAGAAGGACCTTCTCCCAGTAATAAGTTTTGCTGGTGGTAGAAGGACCTTTTCCCAGTAATAAATTTGGTAAGAATAAGCTATGCTGCTGGGATAGTGTCAGGTAAGGAGTAAGCTATGCTGGTGGTAGAAGGACCTTCTCCCAGTAATAAATTTGGTAAGAATAAGCTATGCTGCTGGGATGTTGTCAGGGAAGGAGTAAGCTATGCTGGTGGTAGAAGGACCTTCTCCCAGTAATAAGCTCTGCTGGTGGTAGAAGGACCTTTTCCCAGTAATAAATTTGGTAAGAATAAGCTATGCTGCTGGGATAGTGTCAGGTAAGCCTGTAATAAATTTGGTAAGAGTAAAACAAAAAGCTTAATTATAATTTATATAATATAATATAGAGGATAATCAGAAGGGAGTGGATATTTCCAATTAATTTAATACTGAGTTATTATAATCTATATAATATAATATAGAGGATAATCAGAAGGGAGTGGGTATTTCCTATTAATTTAATACTGAGTTGTTTGGGGATGAGTACGATTGTTTACTTTGATGAGTACGATTGTTTACTTTGTTTTTCTTTTCTTTTCTTTTGAAATTGTTTTTTATGAGTATTTATTTTATAATTTAAATTATATGTAAATTAAATAAAGAGTAATATAGATATGGTATGTTTTTGATTATTTTTTGGTAATTATTATTGAAATTAGATTTTATAATAGTTGGTGAAATCATAATTTTTTGTGATTTAAATTGCATTTTAAAATGTATAAATGGATTTAGCTTCTTGAAAAATCAGGAAGACACTCTAATTATGTAGAGTTGTTAACCCCTACAACATTTTAATTATGCATATTTAACAACTGAAATCTACAATTCCATCAATTTTTTACCAGATTCGAAGTAAAATTAACTTAAAAAATGACTAAAAATAATAAAAACTTTAAAACATTTAAAACTCATTCTGATGGACCTCGACAGCACCAGCCCTTAACATAACTGGATTTAAAGTGTCCCAATAGATTTCAAACTGGTGACTTTCATTTAAATAGTACCTTAACAGTTCACTCCCTCACCAACTACTCTAGAACTAAGAAACAAACAATTTATATATCTTATAAAAATTCAGAATGAATTAAAACTTTTGACTTTCTATATATCACTGAATTCTAAGAACTAACTAAAGCTTTGGTGTGAACGGGGATAGGCGTGCTTAGCATCTACTGGGGTGGAAGAGAAGAGGTTCGGTTTCCAAAGTCAGCAGCAAAGATGCCCCCAATCAGGCACAGAATAATGAGCAATATACATACAAACAGGGAGAAGAAATGGAATTTCTTTGTACACAAGTGTAGCTGCCAGAGCATTCTTAGCTATGCTCCTCCCCTGTCGGACAGGGGACAAGAAAAACAAAGAGATGCACAGCGATAATTGGTGGGTTATACATGAACATGGGCAGCTGCGGGTAGGGTTTAGCTTTTGTAGCAGATCATGTGGTCAGAGCAATCTCCTGCAAATCAATCACCATGATTTTGCCAAGCACATAAATTGAATTGATTATAATTACACTGATATTATGAGGAATGCCATTTGTACTCAATATATACAAACAACACACATACATAATACATAACCAAGGGAGCTGAGAACTTGACAATTTTCAGAAAATACAATTTTTCATTGTTTAAATACCAACCACTATAAATGTTATTGAGAATATAACAACTATAGATATTATTGTCAATGTTGTCACCGAAACGATAATTTTCCATTGATTAAATATCAATAATTTTCTATTCTTTAAATTGCATTTTTAAATTTATAAATTAATATGAAGTCTTGAAAAACCTCTATAACCTTTAGATTATACAATCTTAACAATTAAGATATAGTATTCCAACTATCTTTCCAAATTTCTAACAAGATTTCCAACAAAATAGCTCCTAAAAATCTACCATAAAAAAAATTAAAAACTTAAAACATTCACAACAAAGCTAAATTACATTACTTAAAAGCAAATGTATTTGAGATTGCATTGTTGAATAAATCTAAAAGTAAATACAAAGTTTATCAAACCTTGAAGGTTTATCTGTAAAAGTATAGCAAACAATGATATCCAGTAAACTATAATATTATCTCTAACACTACACCAGTGGGCAATGAAAAAAAACTGTTTAAAATTACCTTCAGGCGGGTTTTATATATATAGGTTAAAAACACACAGAATATAAATTATCGCTCGGGACACAGGAACCAAACAAAAACTCTTCGATGTGCGGTAATATACAAGTAATTATTGGGTTTGACTGTGTAGTAATAGACAAGTAATTATCAGTTTCGAATGACAAATTTATTATGGGAGCAGAGATTTGTTGAGCACGCCGATGATACCACTGGTTGAGACACAGAAGAATAGTGATAAAGAAACAAGACAACAACATACACCATTTCATGTGTCCCCGTTGCATCGCATTCCATGGTGTGGTGGGGAATCGCTGAAAAGAATAGATTCACACAATCACTACTTGTACAGAATCCACAGCGAAAATCCTGCAGTCTGTCTCTTAGTGTTTATAATAAAAATATAACTTGAAAAGATAAAATTATGATAATTTAAAAATTATAACATATAAATATACTTGTTTGATCAAATTAATTAACTATAATAATTTTTTGTTGTTTTGAACGGGGCCATTTTGAACAGGAATAATATTTCTGTGTTGTTGTTTTGAAGGAGTTATTTTATTTTTAACATTAGATATGTGCAGTTTTGAGTGGGAATAATACTTCTTTTTGGTTTTTATTTTTTTAGCTCAGAATAATTTCTGTAGTTACTTAGGAACTTCTGTGCAGTTTTCTGAAATTATTTATGGCTTCTTCAACCAGTGGAGCAATAGGACATGTGAAATGAGGTGAGTCACTTTTTACTTTGATTCAATTTTAATTTAAAATATATTTATTATCTATTAACATAAAGAGATCACCCTAGAGGTCCTTTACGATTATATGGAATCGGTAGAAAAAAAAAGAAGAGAAGGGAGAGATGCCAAATCCAAATAGAGTGAGGAACATTAGAAAAAAGGAGTGAAGAAAGAGAGGTAAAACTCCAAATACAGCTAGAGGCAATGATTTATAAAAAAATTAAAGATATCATTCAAACTCAAATAGAGGATAGATTCTTAGGGTTCAAGAATGAATTTCATAAACCAACCAACAATTTGACCCTCAGTAATATGGAAAATAAATTGGATATCAAACCCATCAAAGAGGAAATGAATAAGCTAATTGAATTGGACCATGAACTTAACAAAAGAGCCTTGAACCTCATAATTTTTGGTATAAAAGAACAACAAGAGGATACACTAGAAATAGTAAAAAAAGAATTAAATAATAAATCACAAATTGATACAACTTGCCTCATAGAAGCAAAGAGGCTAGGAAAAATAATTCATCACAAAGATAGATTGATCTGTGTCAAAGTAAGTTTTAATGACCATAAATATAGCATACTTAGTAAATCTCTAAGCTTAAAAGGTCAAGAATATTTATAAATAAAGACATCATTCTCAAAGACCTTAAGGAAGGAAGTTCAAAAGGTAAAAGAAACCAGGAAAGAAGGAAAATTGAAAATAATTAGAAATCAAAAATCTATTGTTAGGGATAGAGACCATAAGAATACTAATAAATAGAAATTTGGGACACTCATGATCCTTTTTTGGAATTGTCATGGCTTCCCATGGCACAAAGGTCTTATGATAAGTTGGATCGTGAGTGATATTGATATTATCTGTCTAGTTGAAACTTTGGAGCATGAAAAGTCTAAGGTCCCTAACATAGAAGGATTTGTCTTATGGTTGGCATGGAACAAAAAATCCCATCGTAGAGGGATAGGAGGCATAGTTTGTTATATTAGAAAGAGCATTTCTCCTCACATTCAACTTCATAAGATTGACCCTCAATCAGTACACTTGGATAGAAATTTCAGACACCAATTTGCACCTATTAATTCTACTTTTTATAAGAAAAACAATCTAGACAACAAGTGTCCCTATAATAATTTAGAACAAGATATTTATAGTTTGAAAAATGAAGGTAAATACTTTAATGTTAGGACTGCAACTAAACAAACTACTCTTTTAAGTAATGACTCCAACCATAATCCTTTACGGCTAGATGAGGATCTTGTTTTATCTAATAGCTACAAAAGAAGCTCTAAAGATCTAGTTGAGAATGTGTTTGGTACTAAGTTGGTCAAGCTTTGCATCTCTCAAGACCTAATAATTTGCAATGGAGTAATGAAGTGGCCAAACTCCAACCAAATGACTTGTATTCATGGGATAGGTAGTAGTGTTGTAGATTATGTGATATCTGATATCTCCGTTTCCAACCAAATAACAACTTTTGACTTTTGTGATATCATAAACCCTTAACCCTAACTCTAGACTTTCCCATGCATAGGAGCGCCATTGAAGAGAATTATGATAATCAAAGGAATTTGCGCTTTGACAAAAGTAAAGTTGACATTTTCTTAAAGGATTTAAATAGTAAATTAAATCTCCTAACTTATAAGGGCAACATTGAACAACTCTATTATAATTTTACAACTACCCTTTCCACTTCTATTAACAAGTTCTCTTTCGAGGTGTCCTATAAAAAGAATAATAGAAGGACCAACCCTTGGTATGAAAAAGAATGTAAAATTTCTAGGAAATCCATTAGGGATGCTTCTAATGAGTCCTTACAACTCGATAAGATCAATACGTACAAAGCCCTAATTAAAAGGAAAAAAAAAGTATTATATCAATAAAAGCCAAGAACAACTTTCACAACTATATAAGTTGGATCCTAAGAAGTTCTGAAGCCAAATTCTAAAATGCAATACTAAAGAAAATAATAGGATTCCCTTAAGAGACTGGAATTCCTACCTTAAAAGTCTTTACAAGTTCTCTAATGCCATGGCCACCATTCCTATTGTCCCTACAAAGGAAGAAGTTTTTTCTTTAGATGGCATAGAGTTTGGGGCTAAGCGGCTTGCAAATGGGAAAGCTAAGGACATTGAAGGCTACCGAGCTAAAATTTTTAAAATCGGAGGGCCAATCCTTATCCCTCACATACACAAGCTCTTCAATTTAGCAGTCAAGCAGGGCTTCCCTAAACCCTGGACGCAAAGCCTTATTGTTCCTATTTTTAAAAATGGGGATAGAAAAATTCTCTCTAATTAAAGGACCATTATGATTAGCTCGATTTTAGCCAAGCTTTATGGAATTGTTTTAGAAAATAAGATTAGCCTTTGGCTAGAAAGTCACGGTAAAAGAGCTAAAGGCTAGGCTGAGTTTAGGAGATATCATTCAACTGTGGACCATCTTGTTACCTTTAGGATCATTGTAGAGGAGTTTCGCAATACTAAAACCAATATTTTTTGTTGTTTTGTTGACTTTAGAAAAGATTTTGACATGGTTCCTAGGAAAAACCTTTGGAATAGGTTGGAAGAGATAAAAGTGCCTCTCGAGTTGAGGGTTGTTGCAATAAGGATGTATGAGAACGTTATTGCTAAGTTTAAAAACATTGAGGGTTGGTCAAAAGATATTAACTGCAATATCAGAGTCAAACAAGGTTGTCCCTTGTCCCCTACTCTTTTTGGCATATACATTGACAAGTTAGAAGATTGCTTGGAAAAAGCAAGTTGTGTCGGCCCTACTCTCACTGGTATAGTCATAAATATTATTCTTTGTGTCGATGATATCTTTCTTATGGAAGTGAATCCCCATGATCTTCAAAACCAACTAAGAATCCTCAAGTATTTTTTCTCCAATATGGGTATGACTGTTAATACTGATAAGACTAAGGTCGTGATTATTAAATCCAATAAGATCTCTTATGATACCTTCGTATATGACAACAATGTTGGGTATGTGTTATATTCTTTGTACAAGTAGTAGTGTTTGTGTTACGTTGGGCACGCAGGGGGGTTTGAGAGGGGGTGCAAAGGCAACACCCTCGAATTTTTATTTTCTGCCTTGGGAAACGTGTCACATATTTAGGTGGTTTTTCGGCACATGGTTTTCTATTTTTGGTTAAGGAATTAGGGTTGTTGACTAATCCAGGTCATTGGGTAAGGGTTTTGGATGTCGTTGGCTCCTATATGTATATTGTATTGTACACAATGTATCATGATGAATGAATATAGAATATGCTAGTTTTCCCGGTATGGGTTTCTAGGGGAAAAATCTCTGTGTAATGTTTGTATTTGTCATTGTATATTCTTTATTCTTTTACTGAAATTTTGTTTGCAGTAAATATTGTACAAGGTTAAAATCTACATTTGGTATCAGAGATTTATTGGCTTCAGGGGGATGCCTTTGTGATCAAGGGTTTGGCTTGGGACTGTGATAAGCCTTGTTACAGTGGGAGATCTGTGGCATTGATTTTTCAGGTGAAAAGAAATGGCAAGCAATTCGAAGATGGAGATCGAGAATTTTAATGGGAAACGTTTTGAGCTATGGAAGCTCAAGATGGAAGATCTATTGGTGGATAGAGATCAATGGATCACGGTAGATTCAGGTACTGCACCTACATGAATTTCAGAAGATGACTAGAAAAAATTTGATCAGAAGGCAAAGAGCACAACCCGACTATGTCTCTCCGATTCAGTATTACTGAATGTGTCAGAGGAAGCTACAACCAAAGATTTGTGGGAAAAGTTGGGGAAGTTGTATCAATCTAAGTCCCTAGTAAATAAACTATTCCTGAGAAATAAGCTGTATAACCTGAGGATGAGAGATGGAGACTCGGTGGCAAAGCATTTTAATGCCTTCAATACTGTGGTAAGTTAGTTAGTATCTGTTAAGATTAAAATTTCAGATGAAGATAAATGTATCAGTTTACTGTGTTCTTTACCAGACTCATGGGATAATCTGGTTGTGGCCATAGGTAGTAATACAACTGCCTTGAAGTTTGATGAACTGGTCTCATCCTTGTTTTCAGAGGAGATGAGATGGAAGAATATGGAAGGACAGAGCACAGATGAATTATTTGAAAGAGGACATTCCCAGGAAATAAATAAATGTAAGTTCTCAAGTGGGAGATTTAAGTCTAAGGGTATATATAAATCTCCAGGAAAGTTTGTAAAGGTATGTTGGAAATGTGAAAAAGAAGGGCACTACAAGAAGCATTGTAGATCCAAAGTTGAAAAAAAAGAAGGGATCTAAAGAATCTCCTTCTACGGAAGAAAAGACCTCGAAGAAAGGAGGGGATGTCTACTTGGCCTCTTCAAGCACACATGCATATTATGAGGCATGGTTGGTTGAATTTGGTGCATCCTTTCATATGACTCCCCACAGGGAGTGGTTCTGCGAATATGAAAGGTATGATGGAGGTAATGTTTTCTTAGGGAATGATTCGACAACCAGAATCATAGGACGAAGAAAATTCAAGTTGAGGCTCATAAATGGAAGAATTAGAACACTGTCTGGTGTTCTTCACATCCCAGGTTTGGCCAGAAATTTGATTTTTGTAAGAAAAATGGACGATGCAGGGGTAAAACCAATATTTGAAAAGGAAACCTGCATGATGGTTCGAGGAGCAATGGTGTTGCTAAAGGGAGTTCGGTTTGGAACTCTGTATAAGATGCAAGGAAGAACTATTAGTGATGGGTGTAATAGTTTCATTGTTCCTGGTATTAGAGTTGAAGAAGAAAGAACTCCTACAGTCTCTGGAGAAAAGGTTATGTTGTGGCATCAAAGTCTGAGGCATATCGGAGAGAAGGGTCTTCGACTACTACACGGTAAAGGTATGGTTGAAGGTATGTCTAACTAATCTCTGGATTTTGATTTCTTTGAACATTGTCTATATGGGAAGCAGAATCAGGTAAGATTTCCCTCTGGTGCAACGAGGGCAGNGTTCACAATGATGTTTTTTGGACCTGTGTTAGTCCCATCATTGGGAAAATCAGTGTACTATGTCTCATTTATAGATGACTTCTCGAGGAATACTTGGATATATTTCCTCAGGAATAAATCTGAAGTCTTTGATAGGTTTAAAGAGTTTAAGGTTCTTGTTGAGAATCAAACAAATAAAATAATTAAGGTGTTGAGGAAAAATAATGGCGGAGAGTTCTGCGGGAATGAATTTGAAGAATTCTATAAGAAGTGCGGTATAGCAAGGCATAAGAATACTCCATACACACCTCAACATAATGGAGTTGCAGAAAGGATGAACATGACGATGATGGAAAAAACAAGGTGCATGCTCGGTGGTGTCAGGTTAGGGAAAGAATTATGGGTAGAGATAGTGGGTACTACATGTTACCTAGTCAACGGATCACCCTCATCATCATTGGATGACAGGACTCCATAAGAGGTATGGACTGGTAAGGAACATTCTCTCACACATCTGAAGGTATTTGGTTGTGATGCATATATTCATGTTCCAAAGGAAAACAAGAGTAAGCTAGATAAGAAAGATGAAAAGTGTATCTTTATTGGATATAAAGATGGTCTCAAAGGTTATAAGATTTGGAACCCAAAAACTAAGAAGGTAGTGTATAGCTGAGATGTGGTATTTAGAGAAATGAAGGATGTTGTTAAACAGGTAGTCATACCAAGTAAGGAAGAACCAGATAAAATATAGTTTGATTTAAATGATGATGAATCAGACTCTACAGAAGAACATGAATCAGAGGAAGAAGATCATCATACTCCACTATTGAGGAGATCGGTTTGAGAAATAAGGCTACCGAAAAGGTATACTCCATCTGATTTTTTCTCGAATTTTTCTTTGTCTATTATTGATGATGATCCTAGAACTGTCAGGGAGGCAATAGATTCAGAGGATGGAAATCTCTAGAAAAGGGCCATGGATGAAAAAATGGCATCTTTGGATAAGAATGAGGCTTGGTATCTAGTGGATTTTCCAACTGGAAGAAAGCCCATTGGCAGCAAATGGGTATTTAAAAAGAAGCTGAGTGCAGAAGGAAAAGTGGAGAAATACAAAGCTCGGTTAGTAGCAAAGGGTTATTCCTAGGTTGAGGGAATTGATTTTGGTGAGATTTTTTTCTCCTGTTTCCAAGTTAACCTCTATAAGATTTATGTTATTTGTTGTTGTTGCATTTGATTTTGAAGTAGAACAAATGTATGTGAAGACAACATTCCTACATGGGGATCTGGAAGAAAAAATCTATATGAAGCAACCAAAAGGTTATGTTGTGAAGGGAAAGAAGGAGCTAGTATGCAAGCTGAAAAAGTCCTTGTATGGTTTAAAACAATCACCAAGGATGTAATATAAAAAATTTGATACTTATATGTTGGGACTTGGATTCACAAGAAGTAAAGAGGATCATTGTGTGTATTTTAAATTAATTGGTGATCATTTGATTTATTTGGTCTTGTATGTGGATGACATGTCGCTGATAGGAAACAACAAGGAGATTATCTAGGATGTGAAAAATCAGTTGTCCTCTAAATTTGACATGAAGGATCTCGGTGCTTCAAATTTCATTTTGGGCATGAAAATGAAAAGAGATCGGAAAAAGAGGAAACTATGGTTAAATCAGAGAAAATATGTCGAGACAATATTGTAGAGGTTTAATATGCAGGAATGTAAACCGATCAAGGTTCTTGTTCCTATTGGGGTAAATTTATCCGTG
>JASDQU011103808.1:15756-30058 GCA_032191745.1 Picea mariana
TCTTCTTCTTTGTGGTTGTTAATGTTGCTGCAGAAATCACGCTGGGCACCAAGAAAAAGCTTGCAATCTGCAGAATCATCACTCCTAAAGCAACCTGGAAGCCTTTGAGAAAAATGGCTGTATTATATGAGACCGTGGATTCGTTAGTTTACATCTGATCACGTTTTCCTTGCAGGACTCTTCCTTAAAATCCCGTACAGAAAGGAATAAAAAGTTACAGTGGGGTTTAAATTTAACTTCTTCAAGACGCCTGGAGTTCTTCAATGCACTTCGATTTTGGATGCAGGTCAAAGGGTTAGTGTCAGGGAAGGAGTAAGTTATGCTGGTGCGGTTAGTGTCAGGGAAGGAGTAAGCTATGCTGGTGGTAGAAGGACCTTCACCCAGTAATAAATTTGGTAAGAATAAGCTATGCTGCTGGGATAGTATCAGGGAAGGAGTAAGCTATGCTGCTGGTAGAAGGACCTTCTCCCTGTAATAAATTTGGTAAGAGTAAAACAAAAAGTTTAATTATAATTTATATAATAATAAGCTATGGTTAGTGTCAGGGAAGGAGTAAGATATGCTGGTGGTAGAAGGACCTTCTCCCAGCAATAAGCTTTGCTGGTGGTAGAATGACCTTTTCCCAGTAATAAATTTGGTAAGAATAAGCTATGCTGCTGGGATAGTGTCAGGTAAGGAGTAAGCTATGCTGGTGGTAGAAGGACCTTTTCCCAGTAATAAATTTGGTAAGAATAAGCTATGCTGCTGGGATAGTGTCAGGTAAGGAGTAAGCTATGCTGGTGGTAGAAGGACCTTCTCCCTGTAATAAATTTGGTAAGAGTAAAACAAAAAGCTTAATTATAATTTATATAATATAATATAGAGGATAATCAGAAGGGAGTGGGTATTTCCTATTAATTTAATACTGAGTTATTATAATCTATATAATATAATATAATATAGAGGATAATCAGAAGGGAGTGGGTATTTCCTATTAATTTAATACTGAGTTGTTTGGGGATGAGTATGATTGTTTACTTTGTTTTCCTTTTCTTTTGAAATTGTTTTTTATGAGTATTTATTTTATAATTTAAATTTTATGTAAATTAAATAAAGAGTAATATAGATATGGTATGTTTTTTTATTATTTTTGGTAATTATTATTGAAATTAGATTTTATAATAATTGGTGAAATCATAATTTTTTATTATTTAAATTGTATTTTGAAATATATAAATGGATTTAGCTTCTTGAAAAATCAGGAAGACACTCTAATTATGTAGAGTTGTTAACCCCTACAACATTTTAATTATGCATATTTAACAACTGAAATCTACAATTCCATCAATTTTTTACTAGATTGGAAGCAAAATTAACTTAAAAATAATTAAAAATAATCAAAACTTTAAAACATTTAGAACTCATTCTGATAGGCCTCGACAGCACCAGCCCTTAACATAGCTGGATTTGAAGTGTCCCAATAAATTTCAAACTGGTGACTTTCATTTAAATAGTACCTTAACAGTTCACTCCCTCACCAACTACTCTAGAACTAACGAACAAACAATTTATATATCTTATAAAAATTCCAAATGAATCAAAACTTTTGACTTTCTATATATTACTGAATTCTAAGAACTAACGAAAGCCTTGGTGTGAACGGGGATAGGCGTGCTTAGCATCTACTGGGGTGGAAGAGAAGAGGTTCGGTTTCCAAAGTCAGCAGCAAAGATGCCCCCAATCAGGCACAGAATAATGAGCAATATACATACAAACAGGGAGAAGAAATGGAAYTTCTTTGTACACAAGTGTAGCTGCCAGAGCATTCTTAGCTATGCTCCTCCCCTGTCGGACAGGGGACAAGAAAAACAAAGAGATGCACAGCGATAATTGGTGGGTTATACATGAACATGGGCAGCTGCGGGTAGGGTTTAGCTTTTGTAGCAGATCATGTGGTCAGAGCAATCTCCTGCAAATCAATCACCGTGATTTTGCCAAGCACATAAATTGAATTGATTATAATTACACTGATATTATGAGGAATGCCATTTCTACTCAATATATACAAACAACACACATACATAATACTAACCAAGGGATCTGAGAACTTGACAATTTTCAGTGAAAATACAATTTTTCATTGTTTAAATACCAACAACTATAGATGTTATTGAGAATATAACAACTATAGATACTATTGTTAATGTTGTCACTGAAATGATAATTCTCTATTGATTAAATATCAACAATTTTCTATTCTTTAAATTGCATTTTTAAATTTATAAATTAATATGCAGTCTTGAAAAACTTCTATAACCCCTGAATTATACAATCTTAACCACTAAGACATAGAATTCTAACTTTCTTTCCAAATTTCTAACTAGATTTCCAACAAAACAACTACTAAAAATCTACCATAAAAAAAAAATAAATTAAAAACTTAAAACATTCACAACAAAGCTAAATGAACAAATTACATTACTTAAAAGCAAATGTATTTGAGATTGCATTGTTGACTAAATCTAAAAGTAAATACAAAGTTTATCAAACCTTGAAGGTTTATCTGTAAAAGCATAACAAACAATGATATCCAGTAAACTATAATATTATCTCTAACACTACACCAGTGGGCAATGAAAAAAAACCGTTAAAAATTACCTTCAGGCGGAATATATATATATATATATATATATATATATATATATATATATATATATATATATATATATATGTTAAAAAACACAGAATATAAATTATCGCTCGGGACACAGGAACCAAACAAAAACTCTTCGATGTGCGGTAATATACAGGTAATTATCAGGTTCGAATGACAAATTTATTATGCGAACAGAGATTTGTTGAGCACGCCGATGATACCACTGGTTGAGACAAAGAAGAATAGTGATAAAGAAACAAGACAACAACATACACCATTTCATGTGTCCCCGTTGCATCGCATTCCATGGTGTGGTGGGGAATCGCTGAAAATAATAGATTCACATGATCACTACTTGTATAGAATCGACAGCGAAAATCCTGCAGTCTGTCTCTTAGTATTTATAATAAAAATATAACTTAAAAAGATAAAATTTTAATAATTTAAAATTTTAATATAAAAAATATCATATTTATATTTATTTAATTTAAAAATTATAACATATAAATATATTTGTTTGTTCAAATTAATTAGTAATAATATTTTTTTTTGCTGTTTTGAACGGGGCCATTTTGAATGGGAATAATATTTTTTTAAGAACTTCTGTGCAGTTTTTGGAAATTATTTATGGCTTCTTCAACCAATTGAGCAATTAGACATGTGAAATGAGGTGAATCACTTTTTACTTTGATTCAATTTTAATTTAAAATATATTTATTCTCTATTAACTTAAAGAGATCACCCTAGAAGTCCTTTAGGATTATATGGAATCAGTAGAAAAAAAAAAGGAGAAGAGAGAGATGCCAAAATCCAAATAGAGTTAGAAACATTAGAAAAAATGAGTGAAGAAAGAGAGGTAAAACTCCAAATAGAGCTAGAGGCAATGATTTATAAAAAAATTAAAGATACCATTCAAACTCAAATGGAGGATAGATTCTTAGGGTTCAAGAGTGAATTTCATAAACTAACCAACAATTTGACCCCCAGTAATATGGAAAACAAATTGGATATCAAACCCATCAAAGAGGAAATGAATAAGCTAATTGAATTGGACCATGAGCATAACAAAAGAGCCTTGAACCTCATAATTTTTGGTATAAAAGAACAACAAGAGGAGGATACACTAGAAATAGTAAAAGAAGAATTAAATAATAAATCACAAATTGATACAACTTGCCTCATAGAAGCAAATAGGCTAAGCAAAATAATTGATCACAAAGATAGGTTGATCCGTGTCAAAGTAAGTTTTAATGACCATAAATATAGCATACTTAGTAAATCTTTGAGCTTAAATGGTCAAGAATATTTATAAATGAAGACCTCATTCCCAAAGACCTTAAGGAAGGAAGTTCAAAAGGTAAAAGAAACCAGGAAATAAGGAAAATTGACAATAATTAGAAATCAAAAAGCTATTGTTAGGGATAGAGACCATAAGGATACTAATAAATAGGAATTTGGGACACTCATGATCCTTTTTTGGAATTGTCATGGCTTCCCATGGCACAAAGGTCTTATGATAAGTTGGATCATGAGTGATATTGATATTATTTGTCTAGTTGAAACTTGGGAGCATGAGGAGTCTAAGGTCCCTAACATAGAAGGATTTGTCTTATGGTTGGCATGGAACAAAAAATCCCATCGTAGAGGGATAGGAGGCATAGTTTGTTATATTCGAAAGAGCATTTCTCCTCACATTCAACTTCATAAGATTGACCCTCTTAATCACTACACTTGGATAGAAATTTCAGACACCAATTTGCACCTATTAATTCTACTTTTTATAAGAAAAACAATCTAGATAACAATTGTCCCTATAATAATTTAGAACAAGATATTTATAGTTTGAAAAATGAAGGTAAATACTTTAATGTTAGGACTGCAACTAAACAAACTACTCTTTTAAGTAATGACTCCAACCATGATCCTTTATGGCTAGATGAGGACCTTGTTTTATCTAATAGCTACAAAAGAAGCTCTAAAGACCTAATTGAGAATGTGTTTGGTACTAAGTTGGTCAAGCTTTGCATCTCTCAAGACCTAATAATTTGCAATGGAGTAATGAAGTGGCCAAACTCCAACCAAATGACTTGTATTCATGGGATAGGTAGTAGTGTTGTAGATTATGTGATATTTGATATCTCCGTTTCCAACCAAATAACAACTTTTGACTTTTGTGATATCATAAACCCTTAACCCTAACTCTAGACTTTCCCATGCATAGGAGCACCATTGAAGAGAATTATGATAATCAAAGGAATTTGCGCTTTGACAAAAGTAAAGTTGACATTTTCTTAAAGGATTTAAATAGTAAAGTAAATCTCCTAACTTATAAGGACAACATTGAACAACTCTATCATAATTTTACAACTACCCTTTCCACTTCTATTAACAAGTTCTCTTTCGAGGTGTTCTATAAAAAGAATAATAGAAGGACCAACCCTTGGTATGACAAAGAATGTAAAATTTCTAGGAAATCCATTAGGGATGCTTCTAATGAGTCCTTAAAACTCGATAAGATCAATACGTACAAAGCCCTAATTAAAAGGAAAAAAAAAAGTATTATATCAATAAAAGCCAAGAACAACTTTCACAACTATATAAATTGAATCCTAAGAAGTTCTAAAGCCAAATTCTAAAGCAATACTAAAGAAAATAATAGGATTCCCTTAAGAGACTGGAATTCCTACCTTAAAAGTCTTTACGAGTTCTCTAATGCCATGGCCACCATTCCTATTGTCCCTACAAAGGAAGAAGTTTTTTCTTTAGATGACATAGAGTTTGGGGTTAAGCGGCTTGCAAATGGGAAAGCTAAGGACATTGAAGGCTACCGAGCTGAAATTTTTAAAATCAGAGGGCCAATCCTTATCCCTAGCATACACAAGCTCTTCAATTTAGCAGTCAAGCAGGGCTTCCCTAAACCCTGGACGCAAAGCCTTATTGTTCCTATTTTTAAAAATGGGGATAGAAAAATTCCCTCTAATTAAAGGACCATTATGATTAGCTCGATTTTAGCCAAGCTTTATGGAATTATTTTAGAAAATAAGATTAGCCTTTGGCTAGAAAGTCACGGTAAAAGAGCTAAAGGCTAGGCTGAGTTTAGGAGATATCATTCAACTGTGGACCATCTTGTTACCTTTAGGATCATTGTAGAGGAGTTCTGCAATACTAAAACCAATATTTTTTGTTGTTTTGTTGACTTTAGAAAAGCTTTTGACATGATTCCTAGGAAAAACCTTTGGAATAGGTTGGAAGAGATAAAAGTGCCTCTCAAGTTGAGGGTTGTTGCAATAAGGATGTATGAGAACATTATTGCTAAGTTTAAAAACACTGAGGGTTGGTCAAAAGATATTAACTGCAATATCAGAGTCAAACAAGGTTGTCCTTTGTCCCCTACCCTTTTTGGCATATACATTGACAAGTTAGAAGATTGCTTGGAAAAAACAAGTTGTGTCGGCCCTACTCTCACTAGTATAGTCATAAATATTATTCTTTGTGCCGATGATATCTTTCTTATGGAAATGATTCCCCATGATCTTCAAAACCAACTAAGAATCCTCAAGTATTTTTTCTCCAATATGGGTATGACTATTAATATTGATAAGACTAAGGTCGTGATTATTAAATCCAATAAGATCTCTTACGATACCTTCGTATATGACAACAATGTTGGGTATGTGTTATATTCTTTATACAAGTAGTAGTGTTTGTGTTTCACTGGGTGCACAGGGGGGTTTGAGAGGGGGTGCAGAGGAAACACCCTCGAATTTTTGTTTTCTTCTTTGGGAAATATGTCACATATTTAGGTGGTTTTTTGGCACATGGTTTTCTATTTTTGGTTAAGGAATTAAGGTTGTTGACTAATTCAGGTCATTGGGTAAAGGTTTTGGATGTCGTTGGCTCCTATATGTATATTGTATTGTACACAATGTATCACGATGAATGAATATAGAATATGCTAGTTTTCCCGGTATGGGTTTCCAGGGGAAAATCCTCTGTGTAATGTTTGTATTTGTCATTGTATATTCTTTATTCTTTTACTGAAAATCTGTTTGCAGTAAATATTGTACAAGGTTAAAATCTACATTTGGTATCAGAGCTTTATTGGCTTCATGGGGACACCTTTGTGGTCAAGGGTTTGGCTTGGGACTGTGATAAGCCTTGTTACAGTGGGAGATCTGTGGCATTAATTTTTCAGGTGAAAAGAAATGGCAAACAATTCGAAGATGGAGATCGATAAGTTTAATGGGAAAAGTTTTCAGCTGTGGAAGCTCAAGATGGAAGATCTATTGGTGGACAGAGATCAATGGATCACGGTAGATCCAGGTACTGCACCTACATGAACTTCAGAAGTTGACTAGAAAAAATTGGATCAGAAGGCAAAGAGCACAACCCGGCTATGTCTCTCCGATTCAGTATTACTGAATGTGTTAGAGGAAGCTACAACCAAGGATTTATGGGAAAAGTTGGGGAAGTTGTATCAGTCTGAGTCCCTATTAAATAAACTATTCCTGAGAAATAAGCTGTATAACCTGAGGATGAGAGATGGAGACTCAGTGGCAGAGCATTTTAATGCCTTCAATACTGTGGTAAGTCAGTTAGTATCTATTGAGATTAAAATTTCAGATGAAGATAAATGTATTAGTTTACTGTGTTCTTTACCATACTCGTGGGATAATCTGGTTGTGGCCATAGGTAGTAATACAACTGCCTTGAAGTTTGATGAAGTGGTCTCATCCTTGTTTTCAAAGGAGATGAGATGGAAGAATATGGAAGGAAAGAGCACAGACGAATTATTTGAAAGAGGACGTTCCCAGAAAATAAATAAATGTAAGTTCTCAAGTGAGAGATCTAAGTCTAAGGGTACATCTAAATCTCCCAGAAAGTTTGTAAAGGTATGTTGGAGATGTGAAAAAGAAGGGCACTACAAGAAGCATTGTAGATCCAAAGTTGAAAAAAAGAAGGGATCTAAAGAATCTCCTTCTACAGAAGAAAAGACCTCGAAGGAAGGAGGGGATGTCTACTTGGCCTCTTCAGGCACACATGCATATTATGAGGCATGATTGGTTGAATTTGGTGCATCCTTTCATATGACTCCCCACAGGGAGTGGTTCTGCAAATATGAAAGGTATGATGGAGGTGATGTTTTCTTAGGGGATGATTCGACAACCAAAATCATAGGACGATGAAAAGTCAAGTTGAGGCTCATAAATGGAAGAATTAGAACACTGTTTGGTGTTTTTCACATCCCAGGTTTGGCCAGAAATTTGATTTCTGTAAGAAAAATGGGCGATGCAGGGGTAAAACCAATATTTGAAAAGGAAACCTGCAGGATGGTTCGAGGAGCAATGGTGTTGCTAAAGGGAGTTCGGTTTGGAACTCTATATAAGATGCAAGGAAGAGCTATTAGTGATGGGTGTAATAGTTCCATTGTTCCTGATATTGGAGTTGAAGAAGAAAGAACTCCTACAGTCTCTGGAGAAAAAGGTTATGTTGTGGCATCAAAGTCTGGGGCATATCGGAGAGAAGGGTTTTCGACTACTACACGGTAAAGGTATGGTTGAAGGTATGTCTAACTACTCTCTGGATTTTGATTTATGTGAACATTGTCTATATGGGAAGCAAAATCAGGTAAGATTTCTCTCTGGTGCAATGAGGGCAAAAGGAATTTTACAACTAGTTCACAATGATGTTTTTGGACCTGTGTCGGTCCCATCATTGGTAAAATCAGTGTACTATGTCTCATTTATAGATGAATTCTCGAGGAATACTTGGATATATTTCCTCAGGAATAAATCTGAAGTCTTTGACAGGTTTAGAGAGTTTAAGGTTCTTGTTGAGAATCAAACAAATAAAATAATTAAGGTGTTGAGGAAAAATAATGGCGAAGAGTTCTGTGGGAATGAATTTGAAGAATTCTATAATAAGTGTGCTATAGCAAGGCATAAGAATACTCCATACACACCTCAATATAATGGAGTTGCAGAAAGGATGAACATGACGCTGATGGAAAAAACAAGGTGCATGCTCGGTGGTGTCAGGTTAGGGAAAGAATTCTGGGTAGAGACAATGGGTACTACATGTTACCTGGTCAACGGATCACCCTCATCATCGTTGGATGACAAGACTCCACAAGAGGTATGGACTAGTAAGGAACCTTCTCTCACACATATCAAGGTATTTGGTTGTGATGCATATGTTCATGTTCCAAAGGAAAACAAGAGTAAGCTAGATAAGAAGGCTAAAAAGTGTATCTTTATTGGATATAAAGATGGTCTCAAAGGTTATAAGATTTGGAACCCAGAAACTAAGAAGGCAGTGTATAGCCGAGACGTGGTATTTAGAGAAATGAAGGATGTTGTTAAACAGGAAGTCATACCAAGTAAGGAAGAACTAGATAAAATATAGTTTGATTTAAATGATGATGAATCAGACTCTACAAAAGAACATGAATCAGAAGAAGAAGATCCTCATACTCCACTATTGAGGAGATCGGTTTGAGAAATAAGGCTACCAAAAAGGTATACTCCATCTGATTTTCGCTCAAATTTTTCTTTGTCTATTACTGATGATGATCCTAGAATTGTCAGGGAGGAAATGGATTCAGAGGATGGAAATCTCTGGAAAAGGGCCATGGACGAAGAAATGGCATCTTTGGATAAGAATGTGGCTTGGTATCTAGTGGATTTTCCAACTAGAATAAAGCTCATTGGCAGCAAATGGGTATTTAAAAAGAAGCTGAGTGCAGAAGGAAAAGTGGAGAAATACAAAGCTCGGTTAGTAGCAAAGGGTTATTCCCAGGTTGAGGGAATTGATTTTGGTGAGATTTTTTTCTCATGTTTCCAAGTTAACCTCTATAAGATTTGTGTTATTTGTTGTTGTTGCATTTGATTTTGAAGTAGAACAAATGTATGTGAAGACAACATTCCTACATGGGGATCTGGAAGAAGAAATCTATATGTTATGTTGTGAAGGGAAAGAAGGAGCTGGTATGCAAGCTGAAAAAGTCCTTATATGGTTTAAAACAATCACCAAGGATGTGGTATAAAAAATTTGATACTTATAAGTTGGGACTTGGCTTCACAAGAAGTAAAGATGATCATTGTGTGTATTTTAAATTAATTGGTGATCATTTGATTTATTTGGTCTTGTATGTGGATGACATGTTGCTGATAGGAAACAACAAGGAGATTATCCAGGATGTGAACAGTTGTCCTCTAAATTTGACATGAAGGATCTCAATGCTTCAAATTTCATTTTGGGCACGAAAATGAAAAGAGATCGGAGAAAGAGGAAACTATGGTTAAATCAGAGAAAATATGTCAAGACAATATTGTAGAGGTTTAATATGCAGGAATGTAAACCGATTAAGGTTCCTGTTCCTATTGGGGTAAATTTATCTACGGATCAATGTCCCAAGACACAAGAAGAGGAGGACATGTCTCGTGTTCCATATGCGAGTGCATTTGGATGTTTGATGTATGCAATGGTCTGAACTAGACCGGATATTTCACATGCAGTGGGAGTTTTGAGCAGGTATATGTCAAAACCAGGGAAGGAGCATTGGACAACAGTAAAAAGGGTTTTTAGGTATTTGCATGGCATTGCTAGATATGGATTGTGCTACGAAGGAAGACTGGGATTGGACAGAGTGGTGGATATACATGGCTTTGTGGATGCAAACTGGGCTGGAGATCTGGATCATAGGAGATC
This sequence comes from Picea mariana, assembly GCA_032191745.1. Lineage (NCBI taxonomy): Eukaryota > Viridiplantae > Streptophyta > Pinopsida > Pinales > Pinaceae > Picea > Picea mariana. The sequence goes on from JASDQU011103808.1 coordinate 26,102, forward strand.
TACAAGTGGGTATGTATTTAACCTGTTTGGAGGAGAAATAAGTTGGATGAGCAAAACAAAGGTTGTAGAGGCACTTTCAACTACAGAAGCTGAATACATGGAAACCACTCATGCAAGTAAGGAAGCAATATGGTTACGAAGATTGTGTTCAGGTATTGGGTTGGTACAACAAGCTATAAGGATATATTGTGACAGTCAGAGTGCAATTTTTCTAGCGAAGAACCCGATTTATCATTCAAAGACAAAGCATATTGATATTCAATATCACTTTGTGAGAGACATGATTGAAGAAAAGAAATTATTGTTGATCAAAGTGGACACTTTGAAGAATGTTGTAGATTCATTAACAAAACTTGTGAGCACTAAGAAGTTCTCTTGGTGTAGAGGATCCATGAGAATTACTACCCTGGATTGTTGACTATGTAACCATGTAACCCCTTGTATGAAAAGAAAACAACAAGTGGGAGAATGTTGGGTATGTGTTATATTCTTTGCACGAGTAGTAGTGTCACATATTTAGGTGGTTTTTCAGCACATGGTTTTTTATCGATGGTTTTCTATTTTCGGTTAAGGAATTAGGGTTGTTGACTAATCCAGGTCATTGGGTTAGGTTTTTGGATGTCGTTGGCTCCTATATGTATATTGTATTGTAAACAATGTATCGCGATGAATGAATATAGAATATGTTGGTTTTCCCAATTTGTGTTTCCCGGGGAAAAATCTCTGTGTAATGTTTGTATTTGTCATTGTATCCTCTTTATTCTTTTACTAAAAATGTGTTTGCAGTAAATATTTTACAAGGTTAAAATCTACAAACAACATCTTGGAGGAAGTGACTTCATACCAATATCTTGGAATTGATATTCGCCACAAGCTCAATTGGAATTATAGCATTGAGAAAAGGATTATTGGGGGATGGAAAGCTTATTATGGGCTTGAAAACAATTGTAAATCAGTTGATCTTTGGAGTTGGGATAAGAAGAAAATCCTCTTTGAGACTCTTGTTACACATGTTATTTTTTATGAATGTGAATTTTGGGGATGTAGTATCTCTCGTGAATCTTGGAGAAAGATAGAGAAAATACAAAATAATTTTATAACCTATAATCTCAAAATTAAAGGAAATACGCCCTATCCCATCCTCCTCTTAGAAAAAAGCCTCTCCCCCATTGAGATCATGGCTATGACTAGATACCTAATGTATAAGAACAAGTTAAACAACATGGAAGACAAGAGGCTTCCTAAAATTTCTTCAAAATTGAGTCATAACCACCATCGACTCAAATGAGGATGGCATAAAGATGTCTGGTCTTGGATAAACTATTGGGGAATCATGGAAGACATCATTTTGCAGAATAAAGATACTATTAAAAAAAATGTCAAATCAAAATTTAAGGAGAAAATGTGGTGTGATAAAGAGTTAGAGGAAAAACAAAATTAAGGTATTATAAGGATGAAGTCAACCCTAAATCTAGAAGATTAAAATTATCTATCTGTTTTTCCAAGTGTAAATAAAAAAATAAGAATTTCTAAGATAAGAACAAATTATCACGAGCTCCAAAGTGAAACCAAGCGTTGGTCAATTCCTAAAACACCATGGGATGAAAGAGTGTCACCTTTGTGACACTAAGAAGGTTGAAGATGAAAAGCACTTTCTCTTAGATTGTCCAACCTATACCCATATTAGATCTCATTTTCAAAATATTTGTCACACTACCAACCTTTCTAACCTCCTAAATCAACAAAAGTATGGTGGTCTTGGAAATCTTCTCTTAATGCTTTTTGAACACATAAACAAATTCTAAAGAATCACAAGTAATCACTTACCCTCTTAAGGTCTAATAGACCAATTCGGTCTTAGTGGACATCATCATCATCATCATAATATTAATAAAAGAGATGAACATCTTTATAAATTAAATTGATTTAAATAAATGTAAATATCATATTTATTTTATATTAAAATTAATAAATATTCCATAAAAAATATTTAAATTTATTATTAAAAAATATATATTTAATTTATTATTATATTTACTTCTTCAAAATATATTGCATATTTAAAGGGTAGAGGTGCACGGGGTCATATTTGATCCTAGAGGACAAAAAGAACATATATACTCATGGGGTTTATGCCATAAACAAACAATCAAGTAGAGATCCTAGCAACATTTTAAATGCTTGACATTAATTCCCGAAGACAAATCTCATAGCATCATTGTAATAAGAGATTCAAAAATGGTGATAAAAGGACTAAGAAGCATTAACAATAAGTCCCAACTCAGCGTACAAGGTATATACAAAAGAATTAAACTAGAGGAGGCAGATCAATTCGCCAAGGAAGCCAAATCAATGAATAAGGGGACTTAAAGGACAATGAGGTTATCACCTTGTGCTATTTTTTCTTAGAATTATGGAAGGAGACTCTAAAATAAAAGTGGGGAGTGATGTGACCCCCCCACTATCTCATCTCATTTAATTAGATGCATTGACACAACATTACAATTATGAATACACATTGTGTCACCTCCGAGAGCCATATGCTCCACTTGGAAGATGAAACCTCTCACCCTCACCATGACATTTAAACCTCACCCCTCGAAGCATACCTTTGCATGTGGGACTGGACTTCCACCGCCTGTCACAATGAGGGATTTTCTCATGCAAGTCACTTAGAAGGTACCAGAGGATCTCAACCAACTAGTACTATCATCATTTCATGAGATGGAGATGAATTACGCATGAGGTGTGGAGATTGACGAGTTTACAAAACACCCTTTGATGGATTGCATATATGGATGGAGTTCAGTATTCCTCTACTCATGATGTTTGCACAACAATGCCTAGATCTCTTCTGCACAGGCTCACTTTAGTTCTTGTGACGTTCACACAATATTCTTCAAGCATATAGGTGTATCATGATGTGGCGCGAAGGCCACTCAGTTTGTTTGTGATTGTAGCACCTATGAAATGGAAGCTCTCAAATCTAAATTCGAGCACCAAAAGCAGGAAATTACATCCCTTCTTGAATCCCAATCACAACTCAAGAAAGCAATGCAGGCAAGGGAGGAAATACATGACAAAGAAATGGAAATTGTGCATGGGAGAGTCAATTTCCACTTAGACCAAATTCGTTGGTTGAAAGGAGGAAAGCATAGACACAAGACAACAACTTAGGGTCAGATCGAATCCATTCCTTCGACGGGCTCATAAGCATCATGTGAAGTGGAGCAACCTCAACCTCAATCATGCACAGAAGGCAATTAGGATGACACTCATGCCCTTGTGGATACAAAAATAAAGCTCAATTAGCCAAGTTTCATAATGTAATTTTGAATTTTTCTCTGATTATAGAGTAGAATCCTTCATAGAAGAAGAAGAGGTACTCTCTCACTGGTTTCATCATTGCAACAACCATCTTTTATTTATAATACAATTATTCGTTCTTTATATATAATAATAATAATAATCTATTTTTAAGGTCACGATGAAGCCATACACCAAATTGGTGTATGAGACCCCCTTATTTGTGGAACAAAGGACCCCCACTACTGAGGTATATATATTTCATTATATTTATTCAGTAGGAGACATATTCACTATACCACATGTAAAATACACCAAAATAAAACACATTAATATGATAATGAGATATAATAATATATAAATATCTACCAAAATAATTGAAAAACAAATTCAAAATTAGGATGAGATCTACATATCTCTCCCCCAAATATCCAAATGCAAAATTTAATTATTACATACCATGTTTATCACCAAATTAATATATGAGAACCCCTTTATTTATGAGACAAAAAATTACTATCAATGATATTTATTAATATGTTTATTAATATTTTTATTTTTCAATATATACAGAATAATATATTTACATGTTTAAATCTTTTTATTAATTCATTAATATAAGAAAAAAATATTAATACACTTTTTTTTTTT
>JASDQU011103809.1:5358-16801 GCA_032191745.1 Picea mariana
GATAGGAAGGTGGAGAGAATACAAAGAGATCGAGTGGGGTAAAGAGAGAGGGTGGAATGATGGGAGAGAGAGAGGGGGGAATAGAAAGAGGTACATGGAGAGACAAATGGGGAGACAATGAGTGAGAGAGAGGGAGACAATGGTCGGAGAGAGAGAGAGAGAGGAATATATATATATATATATATATATATATATAGAGAGAGAGAGAGAGAGAGAGAGAGAGAGAGAGAGAGAGATATTTTGTTACTAATATTGAGTGTGTGTTCTTATTCCCAATAACATGTGCAGTTTAGGAACAAGATCGCGTTTCTAAAGTGTGCGTACATTGTTTTCATTTCACTTTTTTCAAGAACAAAAGTTTGTTCCTGAACAAATGTTTCTCAGGAAGCATGTGTGTTCATAAATAATCCAAGTTAGCAAGTATGTGTGGCATTTCAGTGAGCATCGAGGTTGTAGGATTAAGAACGCATGCATGTTCTTAGGAACATGCACACGTTCCTACATGTGCACATTCCTTCACACCCCATTTCCACTTTTTTGTGCATCAAATTTGTGTGAATTCCCGCTATTAATCTATTATAGAAAAGAAACCATTCATTTGATCCTAAAAACTCTTAATAATTATCCCTTCTTTGGGATTGAAATGTTGAGTAAAAGTATCATAAAACTAATGTGGATTCCCTATCACAATACTTGTATATTGTGTGCGCTGAACAATCTGATTCATATTTCCTTAATACCAACGACTAAATTGATTCATAGCTTAACACCCAATTGGTCCATGATATTTACTTAAAGAGAATGGATGATCATTTGCTAAATATCAGTTTAAGAAACTCTTATATAAACTATTTTATGTTTTCCTTAATATATTGCCTCAAGTGGCTATGTTGGTTGGGGATATGAATTGTTTCCCTCTTTGAGGATTTTTAACATGTAAAACACTGGTGTACTGATTTTTTATTCGTTTATGTGAGTGGTTTCTTAAGGTGTTCATCCTATGTGGAACTACCATATTTTATAAAACAATGAAATGACTTTCTAGTTTTGTGATAACTTATCTATAAATGCAGTGCTCATTCCAATAATGTATAGTTTAGTAATTATTCATTATTTTGCAAACATATATATTGTCCCATTAAAGTAGTTAGTGATATTTCAAAAGAATGATCTATTCTTGTAAAAAATTTCCTTTTATGTATTGAATGTATTCATGAGGAATCGTTGTTCATGAAATGTATTCTTGCACCCTATTGGGAAAATTTATATGTGGTATTCTTTGATTTAGAATTGCATACTTCAGTACCAAGGATCATTGTAAATACTTATGTATAATGTTCTAGTGAAAGTCTTTGAGAGATAAAACTTATATGAGGATTAGTACAAGAGAAATGAGATATATTGAATATTTATGTAGATGTTTTATTGATAAGAAATGTATGTTTTCTTAATATTCCTGATGAAAATGATTGAAGTGAGACACATAGTATGCATGTGGTCTTGAGTAATTAATTAGAATTGTATTTTAATAATCAAATGGGTGTAAGATGTTCATAATGCAACTTCTACTTAATTGACATTGAAAAAAATGTAGTGTGTTGAGTAATTAATAAGTATCATATTTTAATAATGGAATGGACATAGGAAGTTGAGAATGAAATTATTAATTAATTAATGGATTGATATTGAAAAAATATATTGTTCCATTTAAAGTAAATGTAACTCCTACTTAATTGACATGGAAAAAAAAATGTAGTGTGTTGAGTAATTAATAAGTATTGTATTTTAACAAGTGTTGCGTGGCAGCATAGTCCCTGCCGTGTTGAATTGGGAATAAATGCACAAGGACAGGAAAAAGTAGAAGAGGCAGATGGAAATTGTAGAAGATATGTGGCAAGCAGCATGAAGCACAGGTGGTATCCATGCAGTAAATGACACGTGGCCTCTAGAGTCTCATTTATTTTTTGAAAGTATATAATCTATTTTGCTATGTTGAAAATTTATGTCTGTTTTGTCTCTATATGTGGTAGGACAAAAAAAAGTTATATTCAAATTAAATAAACACAATTTATTGACATTCAACATAGTGGAAGATAAAAATTTATGAGGACATAAATATAAAATGAGATAAAAAAAATAGTTTAATTTGAAATAAATCAAAAAATAATATTGCCTGTTACATATTCCTGGAAATTTAAATATATTTTTCATATAGACTGGGATTGGGGCTTCCACGGACTATAAGCATAATACATGGACATGATTGGGAAATGTTTGTCCCTATCCATGTACATGGATAGGCTCGAATTCAGACTTGTCCTTGTACATGGACATGGCCGAATATGGCCCTGTCCATGTACAGGGACAGGACTGAACCTCCTATAAATTAATAATTTATGAACACAATAGGATGCAAACACAACAAAGTAAAAACAAATACACAACAACACCTATACCATACTAGACACAAACAAGTAGAGGTATAATATGTTTATCGGATGGGATGAGAGGGAAGAATTTGGACCTGTCCATGTACAGGGACGGGCTTGAATTCGACCTTGTCCCTGTACATGTATTGGGCCATATTTGGCCCTGTCCATGTATAGGGATAGGCTCAAATTCGAGCTTGTCCCTATAAATGGACATGGCCAAATATGGCCTTGTCCATGTATAGGGACCGACCTGAATTCAGGCCTGTTCCTATACATGGACAAGGTCGAATATGGCCATGTCCATGTATAGAAACAAGCCTAAATTTTAGCCTGTCCTTGTACATGGATAGGCCTAAATATGGCTATAAAAAATAGTTATAGCTTTGTATGTGTTTAGGTAGTTTCTCTCCCTCCCCTGTAACACTATTTTATGGATCCTTCATATAAATATAGTTGCATGCAATTAATTCCTACTAAGTCAACTTAGGGATCATGGTTTACCAAATTGTGTTTTTTCTATGAAGTGAATAGTTGTCATAGCACCACATAAGAATGAGTACAAAAACAGAGAAAATTTAAAACAATAAGGACAATCATATTACTAATTAAATGGCATTTATATCACTCATTAAATGATAGGCATAACCATACTAAACATTTGGATTAAATAACAACAGATGTATAAACTAAATAACATCCATATAAGAGCATGATCACATTATTGATCTTCCTTTTATGTTGGGACGATAAAATCTTAAAAGTAAATATCATTAGAATCATGTGGAAATTTTTCCATTCAAGAAGAACTTAATTGTTGACTTTGTCTTGAAATCACCCTTGCTTGACGTACACCCCCTTTAATTGTTGTGTGGGTTTTTGGTTTTGTGCTTTACGTAAAGAAAGTTAGCCTCCTTGACTTTGGAAGAATTTAATTGTTGACTTTGTGTTGAAACCACCCTTGCTTGAGTTATGCCCCCCTTAATTGTTGTGTGGGTTTTTGGTTTTGTTCTTTGGTTTTTCCTAAAGAAAGTTAGTTGCCTTGACTTTGGATCCCTTTTCTTGACTTGTTTTTTTCTTGTTGATTTTTATGATTTAACAACAAATATTTTATGTTATAAACTATTATTTATTTAAATTATTTAATTATTTAATTGTGTGGCTACAACCCCTCTTCTTGGTCTTTTCCATCTTGTTGGAGATCTCTTCTTGGTTATTGTTTGGGGATTCTGGTTCTACATGTTGGTGTCGCCCTCCTCATTTTTTTGCTGGTGTTATCCTTTTTATATCCTTGCTAATGCCACCTTCAGTATGTTTTCGTTCTCTTCTATTGTTGGTGCCACATGTGTATGTTGTTGGTTAGTCTATTGATATTTTACCCTAAAATTGCTTCTTGGAAATTTGTTCCATGTGTCATGATGAGATTTGCCCCAAGGGTTTGATCAATGATCCCTTGAAGATTTTTCTGAGCATATCTCTAAGAGGATAGTAACAACATATCATGTGATATTGTTTCTTGTTTTAGTTTTAAGTAAATGTTTTGTTAGTAATTGTTTTTGTCAATGATTGTAAAAAATATAGTTGTTCTAGTTTTTTCAATATATGTCTGCGATGCTTTGAAGTTGTTATAAATGCTTAAATGCTTGTGTTATAAATTTAGTATTTCCATTTAATGTTTCTATAACTTATGAAATTTTATATTTATTAATTTTCAAAGGATATATATTTAGGTGAGATGTTGAGACAGGAGTCTCCAAACATTCCTCGCAAATGCTCTAGGCTATCCCAAGAAGGAAGAAGAGGAACCCCTTCTTCGACTGAGAATCTGAGTGACCAACGAAAATATCATCAAACAAAATTATCAAACGAGTCTGTGAATATATTAACTCAAGAATTTGCTCAAACACCTGAGAATGTAGGGAATACATCAAGACAAGAAAACAGTTTTGGTAATTTTCTTTGATTTTGTATTTTTGTGTGTGTGTGTGTCTATATATATGTNCCCTTCTTCGACTGAGAATCTGAGTGACCAACGACAATATCATCAAACAAAATTATCAAACGAGTCTGTGAATATATTAACTCAAGAATTTGCTCAAACACCTGAGAATGTAGGGAATACATCAAGACAAGAAAACAGTTTTGGTAATTTTCTTTGATTTTGTATTTTTGTGTGTGTGTGTGTCTATATATATGTGTGTGTGTGTGTGTGTGTGTGTGTGTGTGTGTGTTTAAGTTTCTTATGTTAAATTATGTCAAGTTAAATGTTGTAATTACTTTCAAATGTGTGTGTAGACAATGAGTTTAATGCAAGGGAAGACAATGAAAGAGAGAGTGGGTGTCATGAATATTCTATTGTTGGTGCAGAAGGTGAAGGTGGATTTAGGAGGCGTTATCAAGAAATAAAATATTACACACCTATGTCCACCTATCCTTCGGATGTTAGTGATGAGATTCCCTGGGAAGGGATTACTGAAGAAATGACCCTTGACTGATACTCAGGTATTAAAAGAGGGTTGGAAAATGATTTGAGGATCTTGGATGTCCCACGGGAGAGTAAACAAAGCTTGGATATTGTTTTTCGTTCATTCCAAAACTTTTTGGATGCATATCAAAAGACGGGGCCAACCACTGACAGTTTTATCGATTTAATGAGGAGGCAAAAGTTAGAGGTGATGGGCCCTGATAAATAGGATGTAGTAAAAAATACAGTTTCAAAAGAAAATGAAATTTCTATGTTCAATTTCAAAGATGGGCCAAAGTGAAAAATGTTGAAGGTGCAATATTTTAAGCACCCCAACATAGTAGGACATCTGTATAACAGATTTTTGGCAGCATATGGGAAATTTTCATGGAATGATGAGGTTCCTCATTATTTCTCTAAACACTTTTATGCAGAGTTTTTCATGTACATGCACCCTGATTATACTAGTCTACCATTCAATTATTATGGGGCTGGTAAATGATGTACATATGATCGAAAATGGGCATATAAAATGGTGACATTGCATAGGCATCCACGACCTTTATTATCTCACCCAACAGGGGCATTTGCTTCACATTCAAACTTGCGAGTTTCATCAGAGGTTGGAAAAGAGTCTAGGAATACAATCAAGGGAAATTTGGAATCGATTTTTTATGGTGTTGATGTTGGTTTGAATCGTCAACGAGTGGAAGCCAATTCTTGGGCCATTTTTGTTTATAAAATAGATGAGGAGTTAGATACCATGTTAGTAGAAGATCTTAAGGAGTATGCAAAAATTTTCTGTAATGGTTGGAAGGATGTCATTCAGAATGATGAACCGAACAACGGATTGGTTGTGTTCTAATTAGTAAATTTTTTACGCATTTGAGGATAATTTACTTCTAATTCTAGATCTAGATACATATCATTGTATCTATAGAAATAATTGAGTTTTTATTGTTATTAATTGCAGTTTGAAGATATGTTAAATGAATCTCCAATAAATTGGGGACTTGATTCCACAAGTTTAAATTTGGATGGGTTGAATCAGGTATGTGTTTTCTAATATCCACAGATGAGCACTTTAGTTGTCCAATCTCCAATCTTTTGAATAAGATCAACAACATGACATCTATAATTTTGTGTAAATGTGAACACATTGAATCCTAGATTTACTTCTTAGTTGTGTTGTTCACAGATCCATATTCCATCTCCTACTACTTGGGCAGGCTTGTCTAAATTCTCATTGGGAGAGTTTCAAGAGGGTGGGAGTTTACAGGTATCATTGCATGTTGAAAACAAATTTAGTTATATATTAAAATTGCAAATTGTCATTTAAATTATTAATTTAAAAGAAGAATTTCTTAAACAGTATTTAATTTATTGAATCATAGGTTGGCACATCATACACATTGCATGTTTCAAAATTTAAAACTACAATTTAATGTCTTAAAATCATTTAAATTTAATTTTCAAATTTGAAATGTGTTATATAGGGCAATGTGGAGAAGAGAGTAACTAAGAGTGTGCTTGAACAAAATGTGGAGAAGAGACTGTGGGAGATTGGGATTGAGGAGGAAGAATCCATAACTAGGAAGGATGTGTATATTCATGATGATTCATAAATGTATGTTCATTGCACATTAGTGAGTTTTAATTTTCTTTTATGTTGGGCTTTTATATAAAAGTGTTCAAGCTTATTTTTGTTGAATAAACTTATATTTTTTATTTTTTTTTAAATTTTGTTTTCTCAAATTTTTAGTTTAGCCTTTCATATTCATAGGGTTATTAAACTAGTGTCTATATAACTTTTGAATGCTTTGATTAATTATTTTGAAATATATAGAACCCCTATATAAGTTTATCGTTGTCTTAAATGGTACATTCAAGATTATTTATGTTTAGATCATGATGAAAACCTAATTTTGAACTTGAACAGTTGATTATTTGAGAACATACTCTATCCCACATCAAAAAAGGGGAAGTTTCTAAATTTTCTTTGATTGCATTCCTTGCCTTCTTGTCCAAGAATGGCATAGTATGGAAATTTTTGTTTTCTGCATACAAAAAAGTGAATTCCTTCTTGCCAGGGTATTGTCAAACTCTTAACTAAATTGGTTACTATTTAACCCTAAATTTCTCCGCACATGCATACCTAGCATTAGGCCCTCTTACTTGTTATTTTTGCCAAGCCATCACTGAGTTTCTCTCCTTAAAAACACTATTTTTGAAGATGTACGTGCTATGAACCACTACTGTCTACGTACAAACACCTATTGCACCACTACATCCCACGTACATACGCTAGCTGCACCATTAAAACCCGTGTATACTTGCAAAAGTTGCAAAAATTAAAAAGTTGCAAGGAATTCGTTGAGATTGCAGGCTATTGGGTAGTTTCCCAACTAATCTACTGCCTATAGCCCTTCACCCAACCGAATAACCATCCTTTTGTCATAAAAAAGGAGGTGTTGGGGTTGCATTCCCAGGATAGGCATAAGAACAGTGAAACTCTGCATGTTTCACATCCCCTCCTTGCCCCAAGCATTTACAGCCTTGTGAGAATTGCATCATAATTCCCCATTTTGACCTTTTTCCTCCCTCATAAGCCCATTCCATTTCCAGGAAGAAGGTTGAGAGGAGAAAGATACATGAAGGTGCACTTGGATCTTAGTGAAGAGGAGCCCAAACCAGGTTTGTGGAGCAGTTTCTGACCTTGTTGTAAGTGAACATTGTGATATCAATAAAATAAATACTTTTCTTATTCCGAAATATGATGTGTAAAATGTTGGTATTTTATTTATGTTTTATTCTAACATCTAACCCATGATTTGTATATGAAATTCATGTTTGTAGTTTCATGTTTATCTGTTTGTGAATGCAGTTTATCCTTGGGACGAGGCTTGCAGTCAACAGAGCTATCAAGCACGAGAGGATCGACATCGAATGTGGAGTAAAAGGTACAGTTACCTAATCCTTCTCACTTTTTATTTCATGTATGAGTCCAGGATATGTTTGGGGTAGTTAGAAAAGTAGGAGACTTTTAGATGGTTTTGATCTGCCTACATTCTGAACCCTAGTGTAGTCCTTAGGGGTGTTTTCCCACTCTAGCAGAACTGACGACCATACTATGGAAGCCTCTAGGTTTTAAGGGGATATTTTGGGTGTTTGATTGGTTTGATTACATTTTTAAGTTTCTGAGAATCTGTTGAGTCTTTAAGGGATTCTAGTCACTTGTTGGTGCCATATTAGTTCTCCCTTCCCTGTTAGTCTACTTGTTTGTTTTCTTTTTTTTACAAGTTACAGAGGTGTACATGGCCTACTATGGGTCATCACACGTACATATGCGCCCTAATTTATAGAAAACCAGTGTACATACGTAGGATGCTTAAGCATCAGTAGCGTGCATGTGTCAAGAAATTGTTTCTTTAAGAAGAGGCAGTCAACCTCTTCCCCGATTGATCAACCTCTTCCCTGATTGATGTTTTACTTCTCAGGGTTTCTTGATTAAGTACAGTGTATTTGTTTTTATAGTCAAAGCCTGGGTTGGATGTTTGTTTTCTTATCTTTTTAAATATTTCTTATATTTACTTCCAAAGGGTTTTATGCAAGTCTTTGAGTTTTGTTGATTACCCTCTTTGGTGTCTTCAGTGACTCCCTGCGATCCGCAGTGGGCCAGAGGTCAGTTTTCATTCTTGTCTTGTTTTTCACTTTTTCCCCTTTCGCTTGCTTTAAAGAAAAAGAAAAAGAATTTATTTCAAGTTTCTTGTTTGAAGCATAAAAAAAAAAATAGAATAGAAAAAGTTATCATTTCTTTATTTGGTTAAGTAGTTCGGTTGATTATTTTGCTTGTTAGGAAAAGGAGTTATTTTCTTAAGTTCTTTAGTGATTTCTTACAACATTAAGTATCTCATAGTTGAGTGAAATTTCATTTTAGGTTTTCCTTTAAAATATCTTAGAAAAAAGTTAGTTATGAAAAGTTGGTTAAAGAGTTAGCTGCATATCTTTATTGTCAACTAGAAGTAATTTTTCTTTCATTTTCATTTTCTTCTCCTTCTTCATCTCCCAAACACACCACTATTTTCATTGTTGTTTCCTTGAGTTAAAACAAGCCATTTAAAATAAACGCTAATTAAAATCAACTAGACTTTATGTTTGTAGGGTCAATCAAATAGTCTAGGCTAGAGCCTTGAATTAGGTTGGAGAGGAAACTCTTTAAGGATAAAAAACAAACATTGGAGTCAGAGATAGGGAGTTTAAAAAGTCCAGTAAACATGAAATTTATCCAAGATTCCCCTCTAAAAGAGGGGCTAAACACGAGGTCGCGTGCGGAAATAACCCCTCCAAAGTTGGACCAAGCATAATGGGGAACACGTATAGAGGAATTGTTGTGGGATACTGTCGGTTGAATTTGCCTACGGAGCTTTGTGGTTCTCTAATCTGTTCAAGGTCCTCATTTATCTTTCAGACCACTTGATTTTGATACCCTCGATAGGTTTTGGGATTGATACCTTGCTCATTATGGTCCACCCGACTGTCAATTGTACCTGCTTGGTGATTGTTCGTGAGATGGCAACTTAGTTGCCTTTATTCTAGAGACTTACACAGGTGACTGTGGGGTTATACCGCAATACCTAGGATAGACATTGGCCATGCTTTGTATATTATACCTAGAGGTCGATTCTGTGTTCGAGTTTCACTTGCACTGGTAAGTTGCTCTAGTGTTGGCTGGCGTAATTGTTCTTCCAACTAGATAGTGTTTTGATCGCTTTATCTTGTAGGAACTTTTCTAGTGTGTGCTTGTTTTCAAATGTTATTAAAATCCTTACTGTGTCGTTGATATTCTAAATAAGTGGAAGATCAAGAGCTTCATCGGTCGTGAAGGCTTCAGGGCCTACCACCAACTACTTTGGAGCCACCACCACCACCGTTATGATGAAGACTTGACCAACAAGGCTCATTTGAAGTGACCAAGCCATAGGAAACTGTTCTTGAGCCATCTCCGAGAGGATAACACTCGAATCCAGAGGAATCGACCATTTCTTACCTTGGAGTGGAAGCTCTCGGGCCGTTTAACCCTCCAATCACTAACTTGTCGACGCCAATCTTGATACAAGTTTTCACTCCAAGGGTAATGTATCACTAGCAACATATAGTTTTTCAAGTAGATATGGTAGAAAATGTCGCTACTTCATCAGGGAGTCCTCTAACTACCTCAAGAACTACCACCATAGGGGGCATTCTGTCTCCTAACCCACCTTCGTCGGTCCGGACCACAATGGTATCGACCACCTCTACTTCGGGCAACGATTTGATTTCATCAATGGTGGTGATCACTGCACCGTTCACACAGAGTGTGACAGGTACTCCATTTTCATATGGGATTCCAGACTTTGATATGAACTCTGTCCTCACCTACTCCACCCTACAAACCATGGGTTTGGGGGTAGGGAGCTCAAACGCTCATTTGAAAGGATCCATGGGGGGCACTTCATCCCCCTATAATGCTATCCCTTACAACAGGGTTTGCATACCTCATTCGTCCCCCTTGCTCGGCGGTGATCCCCAACAACTCGTTGGGTTGAACATGAACTACAGCTTGTTTGGAGCAGGTAGTCTAGGAATTTCTTCCTACACAACTCTGATGAGTTCAATGTCGTTCTCTTTCTTCGGTGCATTTGGTAATAACATGTTCTCGTTAGTTGTCATCTCGGATGGGGGAAACCCTGGTTTTGGACAACATAATCTTGTGCAAGGTACTATTCCTACACAGAGGGAAAACACAGGAGTCTTATCCTCACAAGGACTCTAGAATCCGTGGCAAGGAGCAGTTCCCTCATCAGGGATGCCAACCGGGGGAAACCCCTTCCATGGTTAATGGAACCTCGGGCAAGGCTTAGTACCTATGCCTGTCAGATAGGCAGGGGCCAACCCTTTCTATAATCTTTGGAACACAATGCAGGGAGAAATCCTCACCCAACCCTCAATGTTCAATTACGGGAATCAACTAATTATGTCACAACAAATGCAATATCCATACATTGGCCAAGGCCATGGTATGTACCAAAACCCTGGTCAGCAGCCCATCTTTTCCTGGAAACCTAGTGCCAGTCAAACTTCAGGCTCCTTTCCTCCTGTACATAGTTAACAGCCCAAACTACTGTTTCTGGCAACGTTACATTTTCCAGACTTATCAAGGTTGCTAAATGACCCAATTTGTCATGATCCACATTGGCCTCCCATGTCGAATAAGTTTCCCTCGGACATTCTGAAGTTCGAAGGTAAGCCTGGCGAAGATCCGGGTGATCATGTGACGACCTTCCACCTATGGTGCTCATCGAACTTCCTGTGAGACAACTCCATGCATCAGTTTCAATGCACTCTGATTTGAGGTGTCATGAAATGGTACATTGAGCTCTGTTGTAGGAAAATCTACCTGCGGACAAGTAGATCGACCTCTAAGGCTTGACCTTAACCCTAGACAGAAAAGTGCTTATCATGGACACTGAATTTCTTTCGAATCTATCTAAGCCTAACGCATGAGAAGGAA
>JASDQU011103811.1:16994-30210 GCA_032191745.1 Picea mariana
AGAGAACGAAGGTCCACCACTTTAGACGACATGATGACTAATGTTATAGAAGTAGAAGTGAACCTAATGGCTTTAGGGAAGATAAAAACTAATGCTAACAGAGACCAAAATAGAGCTCAAGACAAATCACAGCCTCTAACATCTCAAACATCAGAAGACAGATTTGAAGCAATGATGAGAAACATGGAGCGGATGATGGAAAGAATGGCCCTAGGAAATAGCCCCAACCCAAAAGACCAGGCAAATGGTCCACCTAGAAATCTGAGAAGACCGACTATTACACAGATTAGGCAAAGAAATCAGGGAAATCAAGCAAATCAAGCAGATCCAACAAATTTGGGAAACCAGGCGAATCAGGGAAACCAAGTAAATCACGGAAATCATGGAAACCTAGGGGAACAACAAATCAGGCCTTCCTTCCAAAATAATTATGTAGATGAAGGTTATGATGGATATTTCAAAGATAACATGAACTTTTGTGATGATAAAGAAACAAAGATATTTTTTACCAAAGAAGAACATGACCAGTTCGTGGACGCAAATGAAATATTTCTGCAAGATGATGAGGAAAGGGTATCAGTGGAAAAAGAAGATTATGAGACCGGACCACAAAATTCCATCATGCAATTCCAAAGGAAATATAACCTCTGAAATCAAAAAGTACCCTCAAATCCTCCCAAAGGTAATCCTCCAAAGGGGAATCTCTCCAAAGAAGCTTAGAACAATGTGCCTTCTTCTAGTCAAACCAAGAAATATTCTACTGCAAAAGATTCAGATGCGAAGGAATCCATTGTGAAAGATGTTTCTACAAAGGATACCGTGGAAAAGGGAAAGAAGAAAGAAGAACCTTAGAAGAAAATATTTACAAGAAGAGAAATGGTCACCAAAGAGGTAGAAAAGACCCCATCATCTTTTGATTTCGAAAGTGAAATGGCTAATATAAAAATTTCGGTACCGTTTAATGAATTGATCAGGAACAACGAATATAGAAATCATATCATCAATATGCTTAAAATGGGACAAACCTCAGATACCCTAAATATACAAGATGATCACCCAGTTATCCTATTCGGGCCAAGAGTGGAAGAAGGCAGTGAAAACGAAGAAGTCCCTCCCTTTTATGTCAGTTTGAAAATCCATGGCATGATTCTACACAACGCTATGCTGGATTCTCGAGCTTCACATAATCTGATGCCAAAGGTATTCATGGACCAATTAGGCCTCAAGGTCACAGGGCCTTACAAAGATCTGTTCTCTTTCGATTCAAGAAAGGTAAAATGCCTTGGCATGATCAAAGACATGGTTGTTTCTTTGGCACAAATTCCAGCAAAGAACATGGTGATGGACATACTGGTTGCTGATATTCCTCCAAAATTTGATATGTTGTTGTCCAGATCATGGGCTGCAAAATTAAAGGGAACCCTCCAGATGGACATGTATTATGCTACTATTCTTGTCTTTGGTCAGGACAGAAGATTGTACAGGGAATTCTTTCTTAAATATATGGTCAACAACAAATCACAACCTAGCAATCATCCTATATATTCAGTGGAGATTGAATTAGGATCTTCCATCTTCTTCAATGGCCTATGCTCTGAGGAAGAAGAAATAAACGTTGTTTTGGCTGACAAGGATGAGCTTAAGGAGTGAATGGAAGAACTTTTAGAGCCATAAGATAACGTAGAAGACCAATTGTGGAAGGTGAATTTCGATGGAGATTTCTATAGAGAAGGATTTGGAGTTGGCGTCTGGATCAACCATCCCAAAGGAGATGTGAAATTATGTTCCTACAAACTTGTTTTTGAATGCACTAATAACATGGATGAATATGAAGCACTAATATTGGGATTGAAAGTTTTAGAAGAGTTGGGTGCCAAAATAAGTGTTGTACATGGAGATTCAAAGTTAATTATAAACCAAATCAAAGGCATCTACCAAGAAAAACAACCCAGATTGAGGGCTTATAGGAATCTGGTGCTAGAACTACTCGAGAAATTTGAAGAATTCAATTTATCGGCCATCCCAAGAGAGAAGAATCATATTGCTGACACTCTGACCACTTCCACAATAGTCTTTAGAGTCCCTATATTCCCTGAGAAAATCTACAAGGTAGAAGCAAAATACATGCCAACAATACCAAACAATATGAAGCACTGGCAGGTTTTCAAAAATGACAAGCAGATAGAAAGCTTTCTAAAAATGGAGAACGAGTTTGAGAATTTGAACATTGACGATGAATATTGCGATGAGGAGGTAGATGCGGCCACTTTCACGAAAGAGGGATATTTCAACAATCAGATCGTTGGTAGAGATATCATGCAACTAAAGAGTAATATCATCCCCAAGGGTTTGGTGCCATTAGAGAAACTTTTCGATAACAATGACGTAGCCAGAATCTCGAAGATCACATTAAATGAAGGAGATGTAGAAGATTTCAATATTGAAACTCCAGAAGACCCAAAGATCGTGAAACTATCCAGGAAGCTCAACCCTGGAATCAGATAAAGGTATGTCAAATTAATGAAAGAATTCCCTAATGTTTTCGCCTGGAGCTACGATGATCTAAAAGTCTATGATACCAGTATAATCCAACATGTTATCCCAATTAAAGAAGACCACAAGCCATTCAAACAAAAATTAAGAAGAATAAATCCTTTGTTTTTACCATTGATAGAGAAAGAAGTGAAAAAATTGTTTGAAGCAAAGATCATAGTGTCCCTGAGGTTCTCCAAATGGGTAGCCAATATAGTACCAGTTAAAAAAAAGAGTGGAGAAATTAGGTTGTGTGTCGACTTCAAGAACCTAAATAAAGTATCCCTTAAAGACAACTACCCATTGCCTAAAATGGATCACATTTTATAGAAGGTGGTAGGCTCCCAAAATATGTCAATGTTAGATGGTTTCTCAGGATACAATCAGATCATGGTACATCTTGACGATCAAGAAAAGACAGCTTTCACCACACCTTAGGGAACATTTATGTATGCTAAAATACCATTTGGACTCATGAATGCAGGGGCAACATTTCAAAGGGCCATGGATATAGATTTTGCAGATGAAGAGGATAAATTCATTGTTATATATCTGGATGACATTACGGTATATTCTGTCTCAGATGAAGAACACAACAAGCATATCAGGAGGGCGTTCGAAAAGTGCAGAAAGTTTGGCATATCCTTGAATCCGAAAAAGTCAAATTTTTCCATGGAAGAGGGAAAACTCTTAGGGAATATTATTTCGAAGGAAGGGATAAAGGTAGAACCCAAAAGAGTGGAGGGCATCCTGAACATTGGCATACCCAGAAGAAAAAAGGAGGTACAATCTTTCCTGGGCAAGGCAAATTTTCTGAGGAGATTCATTCATGATTTAGCTGAAATTATACAACATATCACGAACATGTTAAAGAAGGGAAATGAAATAAAGTGGGTCCCTGAGGCTAGAAAATCCTTTGAAGACATCAAAGTAGCATTAATAAAGGCTCCTATGTTAGCCAGTCCAAATTTTGAGAAAGATTTTATACTATTCTCTTTCGCTTCTGAGCATACAATTGTAGGAGTATTACTTCAGAAGGATGACCAAAAATTCAAGAAACCCATAGCATACTACAGTAAGACATTGAGAGATGCTCCTTTGAAATATGACATCATGGAGAAGCATGCATATGCTTTGGTCAAAGCATTGAATGAATTCAGGTTTTATATTCTACATTCGCATACCACTTCTTATGTCCCAAGCAACTCAGTAAAAGACATCTTGACACAACCTGATCCCGAAGGAAAGATAGGAAAATGGATTGCATTACTCTTGGAGTATGACCTAAAAATCAAACCCACAAAATTGATCAAAGGACAAGGGCTTGCTAGACTCTATGTTAAACAATCTACAAGCTCCACCTGAGTATAGCAAAACAAAAGCCAAATTCCTAAAACTGAAAGCCGCAAAATTTTGTATAGTAAATGAATTACTGTACTAGAAAGACCTGGGAGGGATTTTGTTGAGTTGTTTGATAGAAGAAGAAGCAGAAAATACCATCAGAGAGTTCCATAAAGGCCACTGTGGAGGTCACCATTATTGGAAGACGACTGTGCACAAAAATTTGAGAGTCGGGTTTTACTAGCCAAGTATTTTCCCTGATGTTTACAAAGAAGTATCAAAGTGCCACAAATGTCAAATATTCAATGGAAAAGGAAAATTGCAGTCTTTGTCATTGAAACCCATTTCAGTAGAAGCTCCTTTCAGATAATTGGGATTGGATTTTATAGGAGAAATACACCCACAGTCCTTGTCTCAACAAAAATGGATCCTAACTGCAACATATTATTTTACTAAGTGGATTGAGGTTGTTCCTACCAGACAAGCCATGGATGATATTATCATTTGATTCTTAGAAGACAATATCCTGTCCAAATTCGGATGCCCGATCAAGGTTATAACAGACAATGTGGTGGCCTTTAAATCCAAAAAGTTGGAAAAGTTCTGCAGTGATTATAACATTACCCTTGGCCATTCTACGTCATACTACCCGCAAGGAAATGGACTGGCTGAGTCTTCAAACAAAAGCTTGGTCAGGATCATCAAAAAATTGTTGCAAGAGAATAAAAAGTGTGGCACAAAAATCTCATTCATGCACTATGGGTTGACAGGATATCCCCGAAGAGATCTATTGTAACATCTCCTTTCCATATCATTTATGGTACATAAGCTATTTTTCCTACTGCATTGGGATTGTCGGTGATGAATTTGTTACAGGAGCAAGAAGCAGAAACGAATGTCAATCGGAGAAGGTAGGATGAACTCATCAATGTACAGCAGACCAAAGAGAGGGCCTTCAATAACGCCCAATTATGTCAAGACAAGATCAAAGAATCTCTCAACAAACATACCAAAGCAGACGACTTCCAGCTCAGAGACTGGGTACTGAGACGGGACGCGAGGAATGAAGATAAAGGTAAACATGGGAAATTTGATCACCTACAGCTGGGCCCATTCAAAATCACAACTTACCGTGGGAGAAATTCTTATTTATTATAAGAAAGTGATGGAAAAACTGACAGAGGAGGGCCTGTGAATGGCAGGTTCCTCAAGCATTATGTTGTTTGAAAAATCATCACCCCACCATTCATTGTACATAGCTTCTTTGTATTTTTTCTTCACGTATGAAAGACGAAATAAAAACATCATGGTTAAAGCCCAAGGTGAAGGCCCTGAGTTATGCTGAGTAGGTTTGGAGTTTGTGAATAAAGGAAAAAGGATTCAGATCACACACACAAGATTACAACCCAATGGGTAGGCACTTAATCTACAGTTCTTTGCTACCTCGCAGGGAGGATAGAATCCCCACTTGGAGCCAATGTTATCACCATAATAGTTTCTGGATGGCATCCAAGCTTAAGAAGCTTAGTTAAGGATTATATCGCCACAGAGAGATGATAGATCAGAAGGCCCTGCTATATCTAGTGACTTACGAATAAAATAGCGGAGATGCAAAGAGAAAAACTCGGTGGACCATCGATCCTGAAAGCAGCCCGGATCAATGGCTGAAGTGCGTATCGAAGATTTAACTAACGCGAAGGTTAAGCGATCGAGGGAAGGATGGGGAAAATAGTAGCGGTTTTATTACAGGACACGTAGCACCCATAGAGGTACATTGGGGGGAAAAGCAATCTGACTAATACCACTTCCTTCAATCCCCCGATGCCAAAGCCGCCAGACAAATGTGGGTCATAGATCCTGAAGTAGCCCAAATCAACGGCTGAAGTTTATATCGGTGATTGAAACAACATGAAGATTAATTGATAGAGGGTGGGCCGGGGAAAACTACCCTAGTTTAAAGCATGGACGCATGGCACCCTCAGAGGCACGTTGGGGCAAACGGTGGTTCACTTGAAACTATTTTCTCCAACCCTCGATGCCAATAGATACCTATAAAAGTGGGAACCCCCTGGCATTATTCTATGACAATTTGCATCCTTCAAACGTTCGAAAAATTGGTGCGAAGCTTCCAGTCGAATTTCAAAGATTAGAACTGAACCAAACTCGTGTTTTTCTCCACTTGACAGGTATTCTTCACCATGGCTGCCAGTCCTGTCATTTTATCCGTGGATGAACAAGAGATCTCCTCCAAGGAGGAAGCCCAAATTGACAGAGATTTTGACGTTTTCGACACAGAGATAATAGTCTCACCTGTTTTCGTGTCTAGATCGAATTTGTTGGACAATGTTTGAATGTGCATACCTTTCCTCAAAGCAGCTCAAGCCTCCATCCTCCCTTATGTCGTAGAAACTGTCTTTCCATTCCTCGAATTTGTAAGCTGGTGTGCAGAGCGATATTCTCAGAGAGAAACATTCAGTTTAAATATATTAGGATCTGAAGTTTTGTGTAAAGTTGGCAGTCCATCACTCTAGTATGCTCTTAGTGTACCAGATGCCTCCCCTACAGTGTCATAGCCCTTCGAGGAACAAAAAATGGTCACAATTTATAGAGAGTGTCCACCTGAAGTTAAAACCTTATTTCTGCAAACCATAGTCAAGCTTGAACATCATTCGGAGAGACTGTCATTACCTGCCAGTGTAAGTGTTATGATTGTCAAAGTCTAGTGGGATTGTTCCCTGCCAAGTCAAATTTTAGGGTCAATTTTTTGGTGGAGGTCATGTTATGTTTTTTGTTGGTTTGTTTTATGTCTAGTCAGTCAGTCTGTGTCAGTTTTGACGAATTTATTGCAGAGAATATGCATCAACAACTGGTCAACTTTAGCTTGTTGAGGCACTTTAGCTACTACACACACTTGCTGAGGATGTTTCTGGAATCCAACAAAACAAAATTTCCTGAGACGACTTTCATTTCAACCGAGTGCAAGAGGATCACCATGCTCATTTTCATCAATAAGATTATGTCCAAGGTACACAGTCTCATTTTTGGTTCAGAGCTACCAAGAGTTCTAGAAGAGATGAAAATCTCACTACAGCCAAATCCAGAGAGCATGGTAGGAGATTGGGTTTTGTTCACACAATCTACTGTGATTTGGGTATATGAATACTAGGAAGGACCTTATCTTTTACCAGTTTTTCTGACGCCTAGGGTCTTCTCTTTGGAATTCATAAGACAAAGAATTATCTCAGAGACTGAACATTTTCTGAAAGCGCACAAGGCTTCTAATCTAAAATTTCCTTTCATGGTGGGTCCCTTTGTGGTGAAGAGTAAGTCTTGTTTACCCCAGATTAAATCCAAGCTCAGTAAATTTGGTTTCACACAGTTGCAAGGGATAAGATATGATCCCCATCAGATCATATCAAAGAGGAGATTGGCTAGTAGACAAGGTCCCTATGAACATGAACATGTCGAAGGATTTGATAAGTTGACCAATCTAGAGACCGGTGCAGACATGGAGGTCATCATACAACAAGATCAAACGAGACAAATAGAACCAACTCCTCAGTCGAGCCCAACGTAGAAACCTTCCCCTAAATTGGTTATCAAAGCTCCTAAAATGAGCATTTACAATAAGATGATCAGTTCAGAAGCACTAGATACCAATAGCCAACAAGATTCTCTCAAAAGGATGAAAAACACATCATCATCTCAAGTAGTTGACCTGGAAGAAGAAGAGCCCAAAGGGAAAACATGCATGGAAATGGTAGACGCTACGGCCAAGAATGAAGAAACCAATACAGAAAGAAGGCCACAAAACGAAAGCAACACAAAGGTCTTCAGCAGCAGGAAGTACATATTTGGCCAGACACCTAAGGCAATGTATCAGTCCACGGGAGATTTGACAAATTAGTATGCTATGAAAGGAAGTATGGCGAATAGTGAAATAAGAGATCTTTTACCTGAAGTAGAAAGGACATCTCAACACAAGGCTTCCTTACTCTCAGTCAGGGATGTGGAGAAAAAGACATTTAACATTGTAGTGGTTGATGATGATAAAGTCTCCAAGATCAAAGTGCACTATGAAAACATTGTTGCCCCCAACAAAGTAAAGTTTCATAGGAATGTTAGTGACATGTTATATTTTGATTATTTTATCTTGGCACTAAAGGTTTCAAGGTTAACAACATACGCATCAAAACTAGATGGAAAACTTAAACAGGAAAAAGTGTCCAACAAATCCTAGATAACACAGGTGAAAAAACTAGAATCTGAAGGTCCCTGAGGGTTGAAAGCTTCTTTGGATGAAAAGGAAAAGATGATCCAAAGTCTAAAGAAAAGGATGAAAATGTCACCTACAGATCATCCACAAACAACAAAATTGGCTTCATTGGAACAGGAGATAGAAATATTCAAACAAGAGGCACTCAATTACAATGTTAAACTACTGCAATTGGAGAAAGATAAAGAGCATTGGTCACTGACATAGGCGGAAACATCATACATGGAAATCATTATACCTGCAAATACAGAGGCTGGATCAAGCACTGAGGGGTTAGTCCAAGCTATGTCCCAAGTAAGATTAAAAATAGGTGAGATCAAGAATCTCAAAGAGAACATGGAAAAGATAAAGAAGGAGATGAAAGTGAAGGATGAAAAGATAGCTCAACTCCACATAGAAAATCAATATTTATAGGAGAGAGTGAACAAGCTAAGAACCAGGTTAAAGGGCAACACATTATTGCAGGGAGCCAAACATGTAATTTGGGACTCTATTGTTGTGGAGGTTGCTAAATTCAGGGTTTATCTGAATTTTATTGACGAGAAAGATAACATGGTTGTCACAGCTCGGAAAAAATGCATTGTTGTAAATGAAATATTAGAAAGAAAGCCCGCAGAGTGGGCCCAAAACACTATTGATTTACTGAATGCTATACCAACTGCTGAACTTCAAACCATTGGTGTGAAATATAGGACCGTGTTGATCATTTCAGCCAGAAGGATCATTGCTAAGAATAACTTACTCGGATCAGTCTAGAACAAAGCTGTGCAAATAGAATACAACATACAGGAGTTTAAAAACGCTTTTGAAGATTTGTTCGTCAAAGGCCTTCCATCATTTTGGGATGGTAAAGGCTCATTATATAATCAAGAAGACTATCACTCTCTCCTCATGTAATTCAGAATGGATCATTCTAAGTTCGAGGATATGGAAGAAAGCATGAAAGGTCCTAGTCTGGTGGAGCATTTGGCTACAAATTTTGAAATTTTAAACAAGTTTAAAACAGTGAAGGTTAGCATGCCAGCCATTTCCTATGCTACATGCATTGACTTGGAGATTCTGATTAAAGAGATGATGGATTACGGAATCCCCTCTGATCCATAATGGAAAGAAATCGTGTGCTTGGGTAAGACAAAGTGAAACGTCCCCGGAACCAACAGATGATCTCCAGGTGTCACCAGTTTTGCAGATCCGACAAAATCTCAGAGCGAGATAGATGGCGCAAAAGGAGTCGGACAGTCAGAGAAATTGTTCATGATTTTGAAACATTTTCTTTTGCTAATTACTGTAAATTGTTTTGCATACTGAAACTGTCAGTCGAAAATGTTACAGAAGCTAAAACGTTTCAGTTTGGATTGTTTTTTATCAAATTGTATAAGTACTAAGAGACTTGAATTGATTAATGTTGGCAGAAGTTCAAGACCACCTTTTTGGTTATATCAGACTCTATTTGTAAATTTTCTGAATCTGAATTGAATATAAATGCAGAATATTTTGAAGTCTCTATGAAAAGATTCTAACGGGTGGTGATATGATCTTTGTTTCCCTTCATCGTATGTATTTGTTGTAACCTGTCATTTCATTTACATTTTCTTCTATTTAGATTGGAGATTTTAAAGGCCCAGAATTCCTCTTGTGACGCTATTGGATTAAGCAATTTAAACTATGTGATTGTCTTCTTAACTTATTCAAAATTAATTTCAGTAATGCTCTGATGCAGTTATTTGTTCTCTTTATCTTCGTACACTCTTTTAAATTTAAGAATAACTCAAATTCATCGCCTCATTTAGCCTTTGTCCTATGGAGAGTTCTATCAATCAATGCATTGTTTTCATTCACTTTCAGAATTTTGACTCCATAGCCCATAGTGTTCCTCCCCTTCTTTGCCAACAACTTTATAAAAACCCTCAGACAAACCAAATCTAGACACCGATTTCCACAGATATACCCAGTGACACGAGAGAGACCTCTCTGAGTTCAGTAGGCTACTGCCTCATCTCTAAAGATGGTTGAAACAACTACCCCTATCATTTGTCTATTCATCTGGACAAAATTTACAGGGTGCTAACAACCTACTCACCGATGGGAGGAGTAGTTGCACCATCTTCACAGATAGGAAATTCAGAAATTTCTGGCATTGGTTCTTTTGTAACAGTGTCAACTACCTCTAGTTCATAGATTGGAGGAGTAGAAACATTCTTCTCCTGCTCATCAGATGAAGGGGTATCATCATCCATCTCATGATCATCTGTGGGAGGAATCATAGTGTCTCTTTATTGTTCATCTGTTGAGGGAGTTGCAACATCTCTTTCTTATTCATCTACTGAGGGAGTAGCAACATCTCTTTCTTGTTCATGAAAAGGGTTTGAAGGAATAGAACCCTTTCCTTCCTCTTCTTCTGAATCCAGGTTAATGACCTACCTCATTCCCCCAACTTCTCTAACTTCCACTGATGGTTTCCCTATTTTTTCATCTTCTTCCAAGGATGATTCATGTGTATCAACACCTGATCTCTGCCCTTCTACAATAGTTTCAAAAACCTCTACTAACTTGCTAGACCATCTCTCTCTGCTAGGGTTTATTCTACTTCTGGGTTTAAGTTCTGCCAATTCCTCTTCCGAGATTCTTATGAACTACAGCCAACTCACAGGGATTTTCTCTAGTGCATGCACANAGCTTAACAAGGGTGTGATTTGTGACGGTTTTGAATGATTGGTGCGAGAGCTGAGCTACTCGCGCCATCTGCTAAATGTTATTACATAGAAAATAGGGCATGTTTATGCATTGTTGGAAACGCAGAGATGTGAGAAATTTGAGATGATATTTGTAAATGGTAGAGGGGTGGCCTTCTCATGTCACATACCTTATGAAGAACAGTTCTACCTTGGCCCATGGAGGCGGCAGAGAATTTCATTCTTATCCTTTCCCTTTCGGCTTTACTTCTTCGCCTTCACGCAGAAACAACTCTGGAAATTCCGGGAGTGGTGTTTTCCAGACAAACCATCGTTGATTGGATATTGGCAACCCACTAGCTGCTGAAATGGTTTCCTTCGTGACTCTAATTTTTAATCCGCAGACCGTGGAGGAGTGGCCGTCCAAATTTTGGGTGAATTCTGTTGTAATGTCTGCATCGAATCCATGTAACCTCTCGAAATACACGTCCCAACCTGCATTCTGGAAAATTTTCCAAACTTCTGGATTTCAACGGACCTGTGTATTATTTGTTGGCTCATAACTTACTGATCCACCACCCATTTTTTTTCGTCGATTGTGCCTGCTTGAGGAGTACCAACGACTACTTCAGGAGAAATGGCAGGCAAAATAGTTTTGCAGAAAATGTGTTGTGGAAAGAGTCGTGGATTTTTTAATTTTTTTTAAAATTAAATGATGTGGCAAGTAAGTAATGATGATGATATGACACTGAATTTAATAGCTTGGTGGATGATTAACGGTTTGGTGGGTGTGTCCAATCCCTATGCATACAACGACATCAGAATTTTTTTAGTAATTATTGTGAAATTGTGTGATTAAAGAGGGTAATGATGACTCTTTGGGAAAAGATGTAAAATCTCCCCCAAAATTAAAGTTAAGACCGTTCTCGGGCGCAAATTCTTATGCCATGTGTAATATTACCCAAATCCATTAAAGTTGGCTAAGGACATACCTGGTGACTCACCTGTTATGGAGAAGCACCATTGCAAGAATAGCATCATCTGTAGTCACACAATATGACAGCATCGATTCGAGCGGCGACATTGGAAGTGGTGGCAGCTGAAATACTGTTATGCATGTTGGTGAGAGTGTAGATGAGTAACTGCAACCACAGTAGCAGCAGTAGGAGTAGCGGAAACTAGAGAGTAGTGGTGATTGGATTAGCGACAACCAAAGAGTAGCAACGACTGGAGTGGAAGCACCTTGGAGTAACGGCATCTGGTACAGCGATGATTTTAAAGTTACGACACCCGAACTAGCAGCGACTGGAGTAGCAGCAATAGCAGTAACAACATCTCGTACAATAGTGATTTTGAAGTGATAACACCCGGAGTAGCGACAACAGGAGTAGCGACAGTTGAAGTAACTACATCTCGTATAGTGGTGATTTTGAAGTAACAACACTCGGAGTAGCGGAAACTGGAGTAGCGACAATAGGAGTAGCGAAAGCTGTAGTAACAACATCTCGTACAACGACGATTTTGAAGTAACGGCACCGGAGTAGCGACAACAGAAGTAGCGACAACTGTAGTAACGACATCTCGTACAGCAGTGATTTTGAAGTAACAACACAAAAGTACCAAATTGGGTCCACTTGTCGATCTAGTGGTAGTTGGTGAACCAATCACAAATTTTCCCCATTGTCAAATTGGCGAGATGGAATTTTATNGTGTGAATATTTATTCTTACTTTGAGTTCATTGACATAGTAGATGACAAATATCCATACCTAGTATTGTAATGGATTGATTGGGAATTTGATAATGATGTCATTTGTTAAGAAGGGTTATTGGATGGTATATCCATTGGATCTAATGTAGGGAAATACATCTGTTAAATAGATAGAAGAAGTATTGGATGACTAGGAGAGTTGGAAGACTACATTAATATCACCATAGGATAGTTGGAAGACTACATTAATCCAACTGCTAGTGGAAAGTTGAGTTGGAGAATAGTATTCTCATATGTCATTTATTCCAAAGTATCCATTACTTTGGTCCACTTAGGGAGTATGAGAATTAATTGACACAAATATGCACACTACCAAATTCCATTAAGTGGATTCATGTAGAGATTAAAGATCCACTAGTGTTTAATGGCACAACTAATGTTTAGTGTTCAAGTATTATCTTATGGACCAGTCCTTCAAGTTGTCCATTGATAATTTAGTGGTCTAGTATCTGGTTATCAGTACAACATTGGAAGGTTGATTCTATCAATGTTTGCTACTATTTTAGGAATTTGATTTTGAAGTGGTGGTTAAACTAGGTAAATAAAATGTGGGACCTAATCACCTCTCGAAAATCCACAATTGGAACAATGTTGGGATAGCTCATAAAGTGTTGAATGTAGATAT
>JASDQU011103812.1:0-21869 GCA_032191745.1 Picea mariana
AAGACGAAGTTCGATTACTTGTGTAAGATATTTGGCCTGATGGAGAATGCCTCCCTAGCTGAGAGGGAGTGTTGATGATTACAGTTGCGTGAGACATCCTCCGGGACACAGATTGAGTAAGTTGGCCTGAGAGAAATCCCATGAGTTGGGTGTGCCCACGAGTTGGGTGTGTGTTTCCTCTCTGAGATGGAGAAGGAACGTTGTGTGTCCATGTGTGGGGTGAGGAAGCCCATGATTTGGGTGTTCCCATGAGTTGGGTGTGTGGTTCCTCTCTCAGACGAAGATGGAATATTGTGTGCCCCTAAGAAGGGAAGGAGCCCATGTGTTGGGTTTACTGTTCTCCTCTGTGCAGAGAGTTGAGATGATACTCCAGATGATTCTCCTGTGTAACACAATGAGAAAGAAGATCTATTGAGTTGCACGTGCATGTGGTTGAGCACAGGTGAACTAGTGGAAATTCCCATGAGTTGGGTGCATCATTTTGAGATAGAGATGAACAATGTATTAGCCTCCTATGAGCAGAGAGTTGAGATGATGTGATATTCCAGATGATTCTCTTGTGTAACGTAGTGAGAAAGAAGATCTGTTGAGTTGGACATGCATGTGGTTGAGCACAGGTGAACATGATCCTAGTAGTTGAACACTAGTGAGTGTGGTTCTCCGATGAGACACAGTGAGATAGAGATGTGGACATCCCTATGACTGAGCACAGATGGATGTGCCCATAGTGGATGAGCACTAGTGGGTGTATGAGATCCGTTGCTATATTGTCCAAGAGTCAGACTTACCTGTAACCCTATTTGTGATGTAAAGGGTACAGGTCGACCCAACCATAAAGTGAAAGATAATTAATATGGAAATTATTAATTATATTTTAAGTTATTGAGGTCGGCCATGTTGTGCCAATAGACACTATTGTTGGCAGGTTCAGTCTAATATAAATAAAGGTAAATTCCCCATTGAGGAATCATATCACAAGTGTGAGTTTGGAAATTTCAGCAAACACTTGTTCTTGGGAAAAGTGTGCACCTCTCTTAGGTGCTAGTCTTCTAGGGTTTGTGAGCACCCTCTTGTGTGTTAGGTCTTTATGGTGGTGGAGGTCTTTCTCTTGAAGAATATAGCAAAGGATTCGTTGGGTTTTCTTCCCTTGTTGAGAAGGGTTTCCCAGGATACTTCTTGTGTACTTGTGCATGGTGTTTCTTCTTATGATCTTGGTTGCTATAATAATTTGGTTTAAGTAAAACGCTAAAATGGAATGAAATTCATGCTTAAGCCTATCTTATTGAAAAATCAACACCCCGAGGATTGTATATAAAGGAGAGAGGTCATTGTGAAATCTTATTGTATCATAGTGTGGCATCATGGAGTTATAATAAGTAAGTAAACACTTATGCTAAGTATTATGGAGTTTGTGTCAAGGATACTTCTGCACCTAGGTGATCTGGCCTAGGTTTCTAGATCAGAATTCAAAATTAAGGAATGACGCACGTGTGAAGAAAATTGAGTTTCTAAGGTCATACGCGGTTTGCAGAAGGAGAAAGTGCATATATCTATGGGTTGTAGAAGGAAAAATCTCGTATAGGGTATATGTGTTTTCCAGGAGAGAAAATCGTGTATGTTCGAGGGTTGCCAGTTGGTGAATTGTGTATCTGGTTTTTTCTATAGGTACATATATGTAAAGGCTGATAGATGACGTCAACAGGATGTATAGGTGATCTACAGTACATTCGTCAGAAAAGGAGATTTTTCGTAATATAGTTGAGGTTTGGTTTTCTATTTTCTATTGGAAGGATAAGGTTGTCCTCGGATTCTCTTGTTTTGGAAGGACAAGGTTGTCCTCATATTTGGTGATATTGTATTGGTTGAAAGGACTAGTTTTTGTCCTCAGAGTTGAAGGATTGGACAAAGTTATAGAAAAGAATTGTTGTATCGATTATTCATCTTTGATCTTGTTATTTCACTGCATATGTTTTCAATCAATAATTTCAGTGTAAATTTGTTCAGTGATAGTTAGATCACTAGGAAGCAATTTTCAGATCTGAAATTAGTCGCATAGAGTTGCATGTGAAAATTAAAAGTTATGTAGAACCCTAGGCCATGTTGTTGTAGAACCATAAGAAGACACTATGTAATATTTCACAATGCTTAGATCAACCAAACATGCTTATTGTGGAATGTGTATCATTCCAATAATTTTAACATGTGACTAAAACATGGTGACAAGTAGTAGTACATGGAATGTATGGAAAAATATTAAATACTCCTAAACTCTAGCACCAGTTAGTAAGATTCTTATTATTATGTTTCCTAATGATATTAATATCAAGTGTGAGATTCAAATAAAGTTATATAAACCAACTCATTTTCAAGTTGGTTTAATTTATAATCGTCATTATTGTATGTTCCTAGAAGGCATTGTGGGAAACAAATTCAAACAACTTAGAAGATAACATTTGAGGATATGCTATGTAGGAGAACCTTGGTCATATGCTCAAGTGAAGAGGTGAGGAAAGAGCGTCTCTTCAGCAAGAGAAGTGTTCTGAATGACTGACTTTTGGTCTACCCTCAATGCTTTTTTTGTTGGTCAAAAACAATGTGTATAGAGAGATGTGTATTATGCATCCCAAATGGATCATGATTGGAGATACTATTCTTTTTGGTCCAAAGCTCCTATTTATGGAAATGGTCCTTAGTGATGGTTCGTTAAGGCCCATCGCCAAAACTAGTTTCAACAACACTTTTTTGGTGAGCCGCATTAAAGGACTCACAAAAATGTTCTTATAAATTAAACCACCACAAAAGTAAGTTGATTTATACAAATTTCTTGGATACTTGTGCTTTTAATAACCTTGGGAAACATGATACTGGAAACTTCTCTTATTGATGATAAAATCTAGTAGCATTTAAGATTTCCCCATACATTCCATGCACTACTACTTGTCAACATATTTTTACCACATGCCAAAATGAGTGGAACCACATTCCACAACAATTGTGGTTGGTTTTGTAACATCGTGCAAGTTTTCATAGTGCCTTATTATGGTTCTAAGTAACATAGCCGAGAGCTCTTTAACACATTTTCATCCACCAATGTGGACCCCACAGCCACATGCAATGCTTTGTAGTTGATTGTAGTGTTCTAGAAAAAAATGTAGGTGTTTTGAAAAAAGCTATTTATCCAGGTGTGGTGGCCAACCACCTATTCCATTGGCTTGAAAAACAGTGTTCCACCTTAACATTTTTTCGACAGTTTTTCGGGTTCCAAACTTATGGGGTCATTTTGAGGCCCTAAACGATGTTTTTTGGGGATTTGGGTCCTACGAGACTATTGGATGCACTAGCTTGGTCCAGTCGAAAATCATTGTTCTCAGTAAAACCTTTCCAACGATGTATCGAGCGCCCCAAACGGAGATAGTATGCAAAAGTTACGCCCCCGGGAAGTTGATGTATCAACTACCCCCATTAGGGCCTGCAAACCTTTTGGATTTTCATCTTCCGGGGTTAAGTTTTTTTATTTTCCTTATGTTGAAAAGGCCTTTGGAGCCTCATTGTAAGAATCATCTTCTTGTGAATGCTAGTCATCACATCTCTTTTCAAAGATAAGTTTCCACCATTTTAGCAAGTCTTTCACTCTATATTTTTACAGTCTTTGTACATTTCGCTCACTAATAGAAATTGTGTATTGTTGTATCTTTCTGTTTATGGTTTCACCTATGATATAATTTTTTTATATTATTGGATATCTGAGATATCTCTGTACATTTATTTATTATATCTTCGCTCTCATTTCGTGCTGAAAATAATCTAGATCAGTGGTATCAGAGCAGGCTGCTCTTGATCGTTTTTCAATGCATGTCCCCGATGAGGTCCGAGTATAGCAAGTTGGGTCGCGAGCTTGTCTCTCTTGAGGAAAATCACTCTCGTGCACCCAAGAAACCCTCCATGGCATAATAAAAGAAAAATGACAGAGCAGAAGATTATATTAATCTGTTTCTTGAGTAAGCTCTCACGCGACAGAGGGACGAAATGATAGAATTTTTTCCACATCCTTCAACGCCTACCGATAAAAACAGGAGCATATTCATCAAGCGACCACTTTGGAGGCACCTCACTTTTCAAGGTACAAGTTAATTTTGATATCTTCGTATTTGAAAGATAGATAGATGCAGATGCCCTCGAAAAATGGTTAAATATGCTAGAAGGTTATTTCTTTGTTCATAATTTCTCCGACAGGGAAAAGATAACCTTCACACTCCTTAAGGCTCTCCTCCATGTCAAACATTGGTGGGAAACTCACTGGGAGAAAAGTTCCAGAAAGGAGTCTGGAATATATGGGGTCAAGCCCACTTGGGAATTTTTTTTGGATGCGGTCAAGGAACAATATTACCTTGTTGGCAACTACGACGACTAGTACATGAGATGGAACACATTGTGGCAAGAGACGGGCCAAGTTGTGTCGAAGTTCACCAATACCTTTCATACCTTGCGCACCAAGCTAGGTATCAAATACTTCGAGCGAAATCTGATTCTGAAATACCATGGGGCTCTACACAGATACATCCAAACTGAAATGGATTTTCTGGACATCTCATCACTGGGTGTTTCTTATCGATATGCTATTAAAATCGAGCAGAAGTTTAAACACCAGAACAAGCGAGAGTTCGGGTCTGCAAATCCGCAACAACCAAAGTATGGTAAGGATGGCCCTAACAACCAGCCTTCAAAAAACTAGTCCAAGCCATAGGAAAATAAGGGTAACGGAAATACGAAGGACACTGGAAAATGGTGTGATTTCCACAAAATCCTCTGGCACAACACCGATGAATTTCTCTCAAAACAGTCATTGGTATTCAAGATCAAAGACAAGGAGCCAAACCATGACTCAGAATCTAATTCGGAAAATACTGGTAGAAGATAGATCATCGACACAGACCCCACTTCTATTGTCATGACCACAATAATTCAAACAGAAGAACCAACAGATCTTGAAGAGGGGGAGTTCCTTTTTCACTCACAGATGTGGGCGAAGGGGACCCCGCTACATTTTATTGTTGATAGCGGAAGCCAGACGACCCTCATCTCAGCAGAGGTCGTCAAATAGTTGGGATTGTCGACAACACCACACCCATAGCCATCCAACATCGGGTGGCTTCTCCAGGGACACAATATCCGTGTCAGACAACAATGTCGATTGTCATACGACATCCATCCCTTCAAGGATGAAGTATTATGTGATTTTTCCCCACTGGATGTCTGTGATGTTCTATTGGGCCAACCATATATGTGGAAGCGCCATGCTATTTATGAGTCTCGACCCTGTAGTTTCATTGTTACTCTGGGGGGTCATCTCTATAGGATACCAGAGGTAGTTCCAAGTATTGTCCCACCTAAACAGTGTCGCAAGGTAGTATCTCATACTACGAAATTCAGCTTCTTCATAATTTGTTCAAAAGGTGAACAGAAGGACATTGCAAGCACTATAGCCTCGGTCCAAGCACCTTTTATCCAATAGAATAAAGTCGAAAAGATTGCAACAAAGCGTAAATATTCCTTCTACACGTAGTCATCTCAAGTATTCTGATTAGTTAAAAAGGTCCAACCCCACAAGTCACAGATTTGTGACAACCTTCAATAAGATAAGCAACACAACTTCTCCAACAAGGCAAGCAACTCACCAAGATTCATATTCAACAAACGCTTCCCCCTCTCCCTCAGGAACTCAACGCAATGGAGACCATTGCTTCCTAAGGAGGTAGGATTGATCCAGGTGGATATCGGTTGCCACCCACCTATTCCACTGGCTCGAAAAACAATTTTCCACCTCGGCAGTTTTTCAATAGTTTTTCGGGTTCCAAACTTTTGAGACCGTTTTGAGGCTCTAAACGACATTTTTTGGGGATTTGGGGCCCAAGAGACTGCCAAAGGCACTAGCCTAGGCTAGTTGAAAAATCGCTCTTCTCTATTATACCTTTCCAACGATGTATCGACCACCCAAATGAAGATCATATGCAAAAGTTACGCCCCTGGGAACTTGACATATCGACTACCCCCATCGGGGCTCGAAAACCTTTTGGATTTTCATATTCCAGGGTTAGGGTTTTATATTTTCCTTATGTTAAAAAGGACTTTGGAGCCTCATTGTAACAATCATCTTCTTCCAAATGCGAGTAGTCATCACATCTCTTTTTAGAGATAAACTGTCACCATTCTAGCAAGTCTTTCACTATGTATTTTTACAGTCTTTGTACATTTCGCTCATTAATAGAAATTGTGTATTATTGTATCTCTATGTTTATGGCTGCACCTCTGATATATTTTTGTTATATTATTGGATATCTGAGATATCTCTATACATTTATTTAGTGTATCTTCTCTCTCATTTCATGCCGAAAATAATCTGGATCAGCTATAGTGTTCCATAATAGGTCATAGTCTTATGAACCAAACACCCCAAACAGTATAAATATAAAAATAATAACTAATGACATGTCTTTAGAATGATAAAAATTGCATGTATAGTAATTCAACTTCAAGGGGTAAACTATAGAGTGTTCTATAGTAAGCTACAATGTTCCACGATATGTCATAGTGTTATGGACCAAATACCACAAATAGCATAAAAATCAAAGTGAATGTATAATATGGACCAAATACCACATATTTAAAATCATAAAAAAGAGAATGTATAATAATTCAAACTTTTGGGGGGTAACATATTTTACACCTTATGTTTACAAATAACTCTTTAGTCCACCAATTTTCCAATATCTTGTTGAAGTATGCAATTGTGTCATTGGATTGTGGTGATAGAGGATACTATTGTGATGCTAGATCATAAAATTCTTAATGAGAGTTGTGATTGTTTCACTAATGAAGTGGCATCCTTGATCATTGGTAAAAATATTTGGAGAACCAAACCTGACAACTATATGCTCAAAAATCATGGAGTATTGCTTAGTGAGTGGAGCTTCAACCCAATATGTAAGATTCTCAATCACAGTGATGATGTATTGAGCACCTAAATGACAAGTAGTGGGTGTGATAGTCCCCACAAAATCCATAACACACTTGTAAAAGGGTTGGAGTTCTCAAATTGGGTGCAAGGGAATCTCATCTATTCTATAGAGCCTTCCAATCCTCCAACATGCATCATAAGTCTTCACATATTCCTTAGCATCCTTAAACATCATAGGCCACCATAGGACAACTTGTAATACCTTATGAGATATCACTTTTCCCCAAAATCACCTCCCACAACTCTATTGTGACATTCCTATAAGATATCAAGTTGCTCATGATCCATAACACATCATCTAAGTATGCCATCACTATATGCATGTAAATTTGTCTAGAAATCAACTTATAATTAGCATCCATGGCTACCAAGTATCTCTTATAAGTTGAGGAATAAGCTATCGATGGTTAAAACATAATGAAATTTTCTCCAAATAATT
This sequence comes from Picea mariana, assembly GCA_032191745.1. Classification (NCBI taxonomy): domain Eukaryota; kingdom Viridiplantae; phylum Streptophyta; class Pinopsida; order Pinales; family Pinaceae; genus Picea; species Picea mariana. Next base: position 7,455 of record JASDQU011103812.1, read on the forward strand.
TGGTATGGCCTCAACATTAAATAATTCATGATATGGGTGTTGATCATCAATTGCAACACCAAATTATCTAGAATCAATTCTTGACAAGTGGTCAAGTCCCACATTATGCTTACTAGCTTTCACTATGACTTCAAAGTTAAATGTATGAAATCACAATAGTCACCGACATATCTTTCCCTATAAAATAGGGTTTTTAACCAAGTACTTCAAAGTTGAATTACTTGTGAAAACCTTGAAATGACCTCCCAACAAGTAGTGGTGGAACCTTTGTAATGCATACAACATAGCTAAACCTTATTTTTCTAGCATTGTATAACTGCATTCTACTTGGGCCAACTTGTAGCCAACAAAAGACAAAGGGTAGTCTATATATCCTTCCCCTAGTTACACCAAAATACCATCAAGGGAAATGCTTGAGGCATCAACACGTACATGAAATTCCAAAGCTAGTTAGGAAACACCAAGATTGAAGCACTAGCTAGATTTTGCTTAAAGTATGGTGAAAGAAGTTTCACACTTTGTAGTTCATTGAAATGCTTTCAACTTCTTCAACAAATTCTCTGTGGGTTTTTTATAGAGGCATAGTTGCAAATGAATCTCTTGTAATAGCTTGTATCACTCAAAGTGGATTGCAACATATGGCCACTAATTTGGGTAGGTAAATTGAAAATTACAACAACCATAGAAAGGTCTACTAATAAACCCTCCTTGCATATAATATGTCCCAACAACATGCACCCAAAGGGGTTCCAAAATACACTTATTCATATTTGAGGAAACTTGAAACTCCCTGCATGGTTCAAACATGAATCACAACATGGCCACATGATCCTTCAACAACCCATATGCTATCTGCACATCTAAAATAAGCTCTAATAACGTATGGTCATAATCTTAAAGCATCGCAATCACTATGTGAGAAAACACAACAAACACAATCTTAAGACCAAAAGGCATCACGTTATAGGGAAATGCAACCCATTCTATAGTAAAGGTGGTCTTCCTCTTTTCTTCATTAGCAATTTGAACATGGTGATAACTTGAAAACCCATTTGTAAAGGAGTAGGCTTCCTTACTCACAACTTGATCCAACACATCATCACTAAATGGGGTAGGGAAAGGGTCATGTACATATGAAAAATTTAACCCCCTTAAATCCACACATACTTTGATATCTTTGATGTCCTTTGTATTCTAAATCGCAATATGGATAATCCAATCTGACTCTCTACAGGAAAAATGAAACCTACTAACAACATTTTGTTTTTTCCCCTTTTCCCTTCTCTTTTAGCTATATGGTTGAGTCGTTAAGTCCATTGCTTTATTAGTTTAGCATCCAATCACAACTCAATTTTCATTTATCTCAACTCTACTTTGAGGGATTTCATCTTTCTAAAGACTCATGAGAATAGGTCTTTGTTTTGTTTTAATGGTGTCACAACATCATAAATAATTTTTCCATCCTAGTAGTCCCCAATTGATGTTATCTTACACCACTCTTTTGTCCCAATATTTGTATTCCACAACTACATAGGGGTATGATATGCTTTAGATCTAGATCATCTTCAATCTCCTTAAGGTTGTGAGAACCCTCGGCTCTTGAAAAAAATATGTYGAAATARTTCAAAGTCGTTATCTTCTTCCCTATTCTATTTTGCCTTATGCAAACATAATACTCTTTTGATTCCCATTGTCTTTATTTGATCTAAGRAATATTACAGTGTTRTGAGAAAAAATTGTTCCACAACTTAACCTAAAAGATAAATTGTTTCATTTCAAGAAAAGTAGTGATCTCATGAGTCTTACCAATGTCTAAGAAGGAAGCACATAAATTATTCCAAACAATAATCCAAAAACAATTGTGTACCTCCAACACTCTTCATGATGATATCGTGCTCTCGAAAATAGATCTAGTGTATATACAAACTTATGTACCCAATAGTATGGAGGAACACCTATCCTAGTCCATTTCCTCTTACAATACTCAGTGTGGATCATTGGGTTAGTCTTCCCTAGGTGGAGCTATGTGAAATCCACCTATTTACCCCCCTTAAAAGACACATCCTGAATTTCAAATTCAAGTGAAGGAACAAACATGGGAGTCATCATAGGGTGTACCTTGGMCTAGTTGGTAAAATTATGATCCAGGTGGATATCGGTGACCACCCACCTTTTCCAKCTAGCTCAAAACAACTTTCTAGCAATTTTGGTAATTTACTACTTTTAGCAGTTTTTCAGGTCCTGAACTGCTGGAGCCRTTTCRAGGCCCTAAATGACGTTTTTTTGGGTATGTAACAGTTGTAGTCTTCGGATATATCTTTCCAATGGGCTAYCGTACTCCTAAAATGGAGATCGTATGCAAACGTTACGACCCCGKGAAGTTGATGTACTGACTTACCCAAACAGAACCCACATGACTTTTGGYGCTTCATCTCCTAGGGTYAGGTTTTTGGATGTCTAGGGTTTTTGACACTCATGTTTATTGTAAAAAGGTATTCAAAGCCTCATTGTAATCATCTTCTTGTGAATTAGCGTAGCCGTCACATATCTTCTCAGAGATAAGCTGCCACCATTCCAGCAAGCTTGTTTTCCTACAGTTTCARCTTATTTCCCTATTGAATAGAAAACCAGTTTTATTGTATCTTTGTTATTCTGTATTAAGCATTTGTTAAWAATATGTAGTCATTTCGTTTTGCTCATAAAATTTGGATCAWTGGTATCAGAGTGGTTTACTCCTTGTCRTCTTAATGAATGTCCCCAACGAGGTCAAAGTACACAGAATTGGGCTCGAGCTTGTTTCTCTTGAGGAACAAATCTCTCGCATGCCCAAGCGACCTCTCATGGCAGGAGAAAAGAAAGATGACGAGACAGGAGATCCTTTCAAAATGTTGCTTGAGGAAGCCCTCACGCAATAGAGGAATGAGATGATGGATAGTTTCACGCAAATCCTTCGACGGCTACCAACAGGCGACACATATTCTTCGAGTGGAGGCGCCTCCCCCTTCAAGGTACAATTAAACTTCAATATTCATGTATTTGAAGGTGAGATAGACACAGATGGTGTAGACAATTGGTTGAATCTACTAGAAGGGTATTTTTATGTCCATAACTTTTCGAACAGAGAAAATATTACTTTTGTGCTCCTCAAAGCCGTTACACATGTCAAAGATTAGTGGGAAAATTTCTGTGAGCAAAAGGAAACAGAGGAACCATTGTTATTTACAGTCACGACCACCTGGGAATCCTTCAGGGATGCTATTAAGGAATAATACTTCCTTGTTGGAATTTATGACGACTTGTATACCAAATGGACCACACTGCAGAAAGAAAGAGACCAAGTAGTGCCAGATTTCACAAATATCTTCCATACCTTGCGCACCAAGATAGGTATCAAAGATTCAGAGCGACATCTGGTGCTCAAGTATCGTGGTGCTCTGCATAGATACATCCAAACTGAAATGGAATTTCTGTATATCTCATCCTTGGGCGCGGTCTACCGATATGTCGTCAAAATCGAGYAAAAGCTMAAACAAAAGACACGACAATTTGGGCCAGGGAACCCCTCACAGCAAAAGCCAGGAAAGGGTGGCCCCAACTCACATAACAAAGGACAGAGAAAATATGGACAGTATCAGGACAACCAGTCCAAGCCGCAAGMAAARGACACCGGAAAGAYAAAGAAAGATACCAGGAAGTGGTGCGACTTCCATAAGATCCCTTGGCATAACACTGCTGACTGCCGCTCAAAGCAGTGGTTGGTGGCYGAACTGAAAGCCTCTGAATCAGATGYGGGTTCTGACTCTAAGTCAGAACCAGAAAGGGGAARATAGATCATTGACGCAGAACCCAGTGCCACCGTTTCTACCACCAAGCTCCAGCCTGATGAACCAGACAAGCCAAAAGAAGGAGAGTGCCTCTTCCATTCACAKATGTGGGTAAAGGGCACCCCGCTGCACTTCATCGTTGATAGCAATAGCCAGAATAACCTCATCTTRGCAGAGGTTTTCAAGAAGCTAGCTTTGCCTACAACACCGCACCCACAACCCTACACCATTGGATGGATCCTCCAAGGAAGCGATCTCCGCGTTAGCCAATAGTGTCGACTGTTGTACGACATCAAGCCCTTCAAAGATGAGGTATTGTGTGATGTTGCTCCTCTCGAAGTTTGTGATGTTCTTTTGGGCCAACCTTATTTATGGAAACGTCATGTCATATATGAGTCTAGGCCTCAGAGTGTTATTATTACTTTGAACAAGAAATTGTACAGGATACTCGAGGCAGTCCCACCTAGTGTTATTTCATTGATCTCTTCCAAGCAATGCAGGAAGGTCATCTCTCAGATGGGGAAGTTTGTCTTCTTCATGATTCTCTCTCGAAATGAGCGAAAGATCACAACCACATCTAGGGTCTTTGCAGTCGACCTCTCCACACAGCAGAAGAAAGTAGATAAGTTCGTCGAAGAGTACTTGAATATCTTCTCCTCACATACCGGGGTACCTCTGCACTGTCAGGTCAAGCACCCCAATGATCTGACCCCCGACGCACCGCTGCCCAATGGGCCAGTCTAACATCACTCTATGTCAGAGAATGAGGAGATCAAGCGACAGATCCAAGAACTACTCCACAAGGGGAACATCTGTCCCATCTCATCACCTTGTGGGAGCTCAATCGTGTTGGTATAGAAGAAAGATGGAACCTGACGACTCTTCATTGATTACCGAGCCCTCAATAAAATCACAGTCAGAAACTGGTACCCAATTCCCGGAATCGACGACCTCCTTGATCAACTCACGAGGGCCAAATTCTTCAGTAAGATTGATCTAAAGTCTGGCTACCACCAGGTCCCGATAGAACAGACAGATGTATGGAACACCACCTTCACATCAAAGGAAGGCCTTTTTGAATGGTTGGTCATGCCCTTTGGTTTGAAAAATGCTCTAGCCACTTTCATGAGGATGATGGATGATATCCTGCGACCATTCACCAATAATTATGTAGTGGTGTATCTGGATGACATTCTCATTTACAACAAATCTTGGGCAGAACACTTACAACATATTCAACAAGTTCTTCACACCCTGTGGAATCAAAATCTATACGCCAACTTGGAAAAATTCTCCTTCGGCATGGACAGGGTCCATTACCTGGGATACATTGTTGATAAGCATGGCATACATGTGGATCCAGCCAAAATCCAAGTCATTCACGACTATCCATCCCTAACCACACTCACTGAGCTTCGGAGCTTCTTGGGCCTTGCCAATTTCTACCGCAGGTTCGTGTTGGGATTCTCCCATATTGCATGGGCCCTCAGCCAAATAACCAGGGGTGGTGGTAAGGCACAATTTGCGTGGGGTCGATCCCAACAACAAGCGTTCAATGATTTGAAGCAACGCTTGTGCTCAACCCCAATACATTCACTACCAGACCTGTAGCAGCCCTTTGAGATCGAGACAAATGCTTCAGACTATGTTGTGGGTGTCGTTCTCACTCAGCACGGCCACCCCGTGGTCTATTATAGTGAGACACTATCAGACTTTTTCCGTAAGTACCCTAATTACGACAAATAAATGTACTCCATTGTGCAAGCCTACCGCTAGTGGAAACATTACATTCTTGGGAAGGAGACAGTCATCCACACTGATCATAATCCACTACAGTTCATGCAAACACAAGGAAAATTACAGAATGATCGCCATCAAAAGTGGTCCACATACTTACATCAATTCCACCTCAACATCAAGTATAAAACATGAAGCACCAACCGCGTCATTGATTTCATCAGTGGACCGCCAGTCGCGACACTCACCACGATGCTAGATTCTTGCGGCCATGATACCTCTGGATGGCCCCAACTCTATGAGATAGACTCAGACTTTTCCACCACCTACTAAATGTTGTGTGCAAACACGGTTGTCGATAATTTCCATCTTTCGGATGGGTTGTTGTGTCGTCTTGGCCATATCTGTGTTCCATCAAGCGAGCGAGCGAAGCTGAAAAGGGAAACCCACCACATTCGGGTGGTAGGACACTTCAGTGTCGAAAAGATAGTGGTGATGCTATAGAAACATTTCTACTAGCCGAAACTTTGACAGGAGGTCAGCAAGTATATCAGGTTCTACACTACCTTTGTTATTGCCAAACCGACCACTAAGAAACATGGCCTGTACAACCCTCTTCTTACTCCTAACAGGCCATTAGAATCCATCTCAATGGACTACATGTCAGGCCTCCCGTCCACCAAGCGGGGAAATGATTGTGTTTTTGTGGTTGTTGATTGCTTTTCTAAGATGGTGATTATGGTTGTCTACAAGAAAAGCATCACAGTAGAAGCCATTGCCAAGCTCTTCTTTGAACGAGTCTAGGTACATTTTGGAATCCCACAAACCATTGTCTCATATCGGGACATTCGATTTGTCAACACATTATGGTCGAGCCTCTGGTCACTGCTGGACACCAATCTCACCAAATCCATGGCCTTCCACCCCCAGACAGATGGCCAAACCGAGGTCGTAAATCGAATGATCGTGCATATCCTGTGCATGTATAATTCCAAGCACCCTCTCACATGGGATGAGATTCTTCCCTATGTCCAACATAGCTACAACCGAGCCTTGCATAACTCAACTGGCCATAACCCCTTTCAGGTGGGGTTGGGATTCCAACCATTGGGTCCCATAGATGTTACACTTCCCCTTGCAACCAACAAGTTTAGGATATCCTATAGAATTCCAATGTCAAGTACAAGTAACGCCATGATCAACATCGGGTGCCACATAAGTTTCAGGTGGGCGACAAAGTTTGGTTGCACTTGCAGAAAGAATGCCTTACAGGACCCCATTGGAAGCTTCGCCCACTTCGTTATGGGTCGTACACCATCGTCGAGGCTGTGGGGGATAATGATTTTGAGCTCAACATTCCTCCTTTCCTTGTCCTGCACGCAGTGTTCAACATGGACCTCCTTTGGTCTTATTTCCCACCATTATTGGACGCCTTAGACGTAGCAGAACAACTGACACCAACAGAGTTCAACCCCGAATGCATACAAAAAGCATCCAGTGATCATATTTTGGACAGACAGATCAAGGCCACTTGACAGCAAAGGATCCAGCTTTATCGATTCGTCAAAGCAGGGCAACTCCTGCATCAAGGCAAGTGGCTCACCCAGGGCCAAATTCAGCAGAAATATCCTCATCTGATGGGGGAACTCAACACAATGGAGACCATTGCTTCCTAAGGAGGGAGGATTGATCCAGGTGTATATCGGTGGCCACCCACCTTTTCTAGCTGGCTCAAAATAACTTTCTGGCAATTTTGGTAATTTACTATTTTTACAATTTTTCGGGTCCTGAACTTCCAAAGTCATTTTGAGGCCCTTAACAACGTTTTTTTGGGTATATAGCAATTGATAAATCTCAACATGGATTTTTTGTCAACAATTGTAGTCCTCAGATAGATCTTTCCAACGGGCTATCATACTCCTAAAACGGAGATCTTATGCAAAAGTTACAACCCCAAGAAATTGATGTACTGACTTACCCAAACGGGGCCCACATGACTTTTGGCGCTTCATCTCCTAGGGTTTGATTTTTGGATGTCTAGGGTTTTTGACACTCCTGTTTATTGTAAAAATGTCTTCAGAGCCTCATTGTAATCATCTTCTTGTGAATGAGCGCAGCTGTCACATCTCTTCTCAGAGATAAGCCGCCACCATTCCATCAAGCTTGTTTTCCACTGCATTTTACAATTTCATCTTATTTCCTTATTGAATAGAAAACCAGTTTTATTGTATCTCAGTTATTCTGTGTTAAGAATCTGTAGTCACTTCATTTTGCTCATAAAATCCGGATCAAATTATATTTATGAGGCCCCACTAGCACACTAGGATAGCCCTGAAATCAATATACAATGCAGGTATCCATTGGTCTTCCACAAATTTTTGTTCCATTTCTTCCAATAAATATTCTACCTTTCTAATACCATATTAAATAGGAGGATATTGAATATCTATGACAATCTAACAAATTGCTTTAATGTAAGTGCAACCCCATGAAGATAACACATGCTTGCAATCTTTCCAATTGTTTAAAGATTTCTCAAAATCAATGTCAAAATAGTGAATGCTTCTCCAACTAATAGAGCCATTTGTTATGGGTTTCACATAGTCCTTCCACGCTCTTCTTGTGAAGTTATATATCTTCCAACTAATAGAGCCATTTGTTATGGGTTTCACATAGTCCTCCCACGCTCTTCTTGTGAAGTTATATATCTTCCCAATATTGAACCTTTGAATTCATATTCAATAGGCTCAGTAAATTGGGGGCATTGGTATGGGTCCAAGGGTTCCACCACTCGCATACCATTTTCTTCAAAGGGCATGTTTTCCTTCTTTAGGTTGATGAGAGAGGTGTTGTTAAATTCCCATTATATCCCTAACAAATCAAGGTGGGGATCATTCTCATCCACTATCTCAATTTCCTTGAAGACTGCCATTGTTTTTACCCCTGTTAGGTCAAATTCAACATTCTTAAGCCTTCCAATTGGGAAAATTATATACATATTTGCACAACTAAATCAGTGAGTATACTAGTGTTGGATTTCCCATTATCTACCCCATGCAACTCCCCCTAAAGGTATCCCAAGAAAAATCTAGCTAGAGGTGTGTGCACAACTCCTCCCCACAAAATTGGGCATTCATTCGCATGGTGACCCTCTATCTTACAAGTAGTACACCTACATAATATTGGCTAAGATTTTATTTTTCCAATTCCTAAATCTTAAATTGTGATAACTCTAGTGTTTCATTGGATGAAGCTACTATGGCGTTACCAAGGTACCCTAAAATTCACTCTATTCACATGGGTTTCTGCAAAGTCTCTCCCTGAATTATGATTCATCACCACATAAAAATGATTCTCCTTAGAGGGAGTATATCTTCAATGAATCATTTCGCATAAGTTCATTAAAATTATAGTAGAATAGTATTTAATATAATAAGATCTATAATAAAATAGTATTTAATATAATAAGCTCTATAATAACAATTTTTTTATTATCGTATGAATTTTCCTTCGTTTAAGGTTTAATTTTATACCATATATAAAAAAAATACTTCAGTGGTAAAACATTAAAAGCTAGCTTTCATTGAAAGGGAAATCATGGTTACTCTATTGAAAATATGAATTAGAATTCAGCCTCAAATATGACTGGTTGAAGATCCAGATTATAGGAAGGCTTGCCACCAAGCCCACCAAGCACTATTATAATGTTCTGTAAACATCGTCTTTATTCGTAGTTGGAGTTATAGTACATAGAAATACACAACCACTGAGCAGAGCCAACACAAGTCCTAAAATATTCACTAGCAAAGCCTCAAGTGAGTATCTTGTTATTACTTTACTTGCTTGAAGAAATGTCAGTCTCTCTAGAAATCCAGTTTCTGCTGCTGCCACAGCCAATCCGTAATTGTAAAGCCCTAGAAATGCATACCACGGAAATACCTTTGGTCTGTTGATTCTTCCAATAACGGGGTACCAAAATGAGGCAAACCCAACAAGCCACTGCAAAAGGGAACAATAACATATTGAGTAACAGCAAAGACAAATGAATCCACTGGACAGACAGAACTCATGTAATATTAGTAGAGAGCTAGGGACTTCTACAGAAAGCCTGCTTCCATCTCATAAGGGATTTAACCCATGTAAAGAATAATCAAAAGGCCAACGGTGTGACATGGGTCAAATCCAACATGGGTTACCAAAATGAGGCAAACGCAACAAGCCACTACAAGAGGAAACAGCATATTTATTTTGAGTAATAGCAAAGACAAATGAATCCATTGGACATACAGAAATCATGTAATATTAGTAGTAGAGAGCTAGGGACTTTTACAGAAAGCCTGCTTTCATCTCATAAAGGATTTGACCCATGTTACACCTAAATTGGCTTTTGAAGAATTTTTTTTCCTGGGGGGTGTGGCCATACAAATATTAAACTGGTTGGGCGAGGGATACAAATATTATACTGGTGTAACTAAGAGGTCCTGCAAACCAATATAGAAATGAACACATCTTTACTAGAGAGAACTGATAAAGGATAGAAATATCTTGAGGACAGACGTTAGACCAGTGATGACAACAACCTGTATACCAAAGAACAAGACACAAGCGAGGCCCAACCATGAATGGAGACTGTAAAAGCCACGAAGACCCTTGTCACTGTGAAATTTAAAGGCAGCCCAGATTCCAGTTATTCCAAGGACAAAAGCAATAGCTTGCAGCACAAGGTGCAGAGCATTCATGTGCTTTCTCGTTCCAAGTGCTGTCTTGTACACCAACATAGCTGCATTGTACATGGAAACACAATAGACGGTTATTTGAAATACAATGCATTCAACAGACCCATTCTATTCTAGTAAGGAATCAGGATATATAAACAAGTAATAACAATCGTAATCAGTATAATTCTAAATTAATTAAACATGTCAATTTCAATTAGTTATTTTTCTGAATTTGACCTTGAAAAACAAGCTTTTCCGAACTACCTACCTTCACCACTGAGCAATATGAAGCCAATTAGCATCAGTGGATGTGCCTGCAGGATTTTAATAGTCTGTTAGCTTAGGATTTTTCTAAAAAATTGAATAGTCAATTACAATCTTACTTTCACTATGAAAACACTAGTATATGGAACAATTTTATCAATCAATTTCATGCCATGAAAACAACAAATAATAGGAAGGCACATTAAACTGATTGGTAGGTCTCATAGTAATTGTATCCTATAGATCCCAACTAAAGATTTATTATTCTACTGCCATGCACTGCAGGACATTGCATTTGTTCTCCAAATCCTTCCTTGAGAATTGTTAAGATAAAAAAAATTCTACTCAATGCTGTAGTTGCAGAATCATAATTTTGATGCTATAAGGCAGATTTTGGAAAGTAGAACAACTGTCCCACTAAGTTAAGCTTCTTAAACTAGCCAGAACAGATGTGTGTCTCATGCATATATAGACTGCTCGATTAAGCTTCTTGAAAAGATATGGGAAAACTATCCTGAATCTACTTCAAAATTTGATAAATGTCTTATCCATGTGAGGATATATAAACAATTTGGTGCTTGAATATTCCATTAGCTGTGCCTAAGGAATTAACAAGATTACAAATCACTAGATCTGAACTGAGTATCATGTTCACTGTTAAAAAGGAAAATACTATATATCATGAATAGATAACTGACAAATAGAAAAGGGATTTTCATTGCATGCTGAACTATTGTTAGGAAACTAAGCCAAATATTAAAAAGAATTTAGAAGTTTCAATAGAGACAATCTCACTAAAAGGAGTTAACTGCCTGAGTGCCCTGTAAAGGACATAACTCGCTTAATAACTCACATGGGTAGTCACTAGTCCTGGAAAGAAAAACATTCAAGTACATAAGGTATATGGTTTTCTTTACAATCTTAAAATGAATTTCCTTGCAATATTTTGAATTTTAGATGCTGAAGAAATCGTTGGGGTGGAGCAAATTAGGACCTGAGAACAACGTAAAGTGGGCCACTTCAGCTTCCCTGTAAATGAATATAATGTTGCAGGTGCCCAAGGAGTTATCAATTTTTTCAAAGCAATAAGCAGGAAAATTTCTTTGAAAATATGTTAGAGTTGGCAGAACATTTTTGTATTTGAATGGAATATGTCAGCAAGTCAAAGCTCACCTGGTGAAACCTATTTATATTGCCACCAATGGCATACTAAATAAACAACTGTCTTACAAGAAAGAGGTCCCAATTCTTTTGTGCTTTCAGGTGCTTCTATAAGAACTTCCTATACATATTCACTGCATAATATGATAGAATGTTTCCAGTTCTTTGTATTTGAACAGTAGAATTCCAACTATATAGTCCAATACAAACTTAATCTGCCTCAAAGAGTAATACATAGAATACAGAAATTAAGTTATTCTCAGTCACCAAAACCCAGGCAGGCTTGCTTGAGTGTAAGAGTGCCACATTCCAACGGGAAGCCTGAACTATATTATGCCCTTAACATTTTATGGCCTATAGATATTTTGAGAATCTGACTTTTATTGCAAATTCAGAAATTTCGCCTCAAATTCAGATATTTCCCATGAACTTTCAGCCTTAGGGCTGACTCTGAAATATTAAATTACAGCAGAAAATACTTTTCTTCTCTTCAACCCAAAAACAAGGCAGCCCAAGAAAAAAAAAATACCAAGCGTACTTCAATGCAGCAATGTTTCAACCCTTCGAGTGCACTTCCCAAGAAAATTACAGATCTGAAAACAACTTATTACAGTGGATTATTATAGCAGTAAATCTACCCCTTTACCTTTTAGATGTGTGTTGAATCACTTAACAAATTCTGCTCAAAGTTATGTCAACCAGCATGTATAACCAACACTAAAATCTACTCAATCGTGAAGATAACATAAGCTGAGATTCAAATCTGCAAGTACAAAGAGTTTGGGCAGCCAGAACACTTCATATAAATACATAAGATGAAGTACAAGTACATACGATAGTTTAATACTGTCAATTTTTCAAGCAATCAATGCATTCAATTTTAGATCTGAAAATTACTTTCAAGTGACCTCAAATAGTAAACTTGGGCTGTTATCACTGAATAATGTTACACTGAAATTATGACAAAAAATTACAGCGGAAACACAAAGATCAGAGAGAAATCATCCATGCATATGACACAAAAATTTTGCTCGGTAAAATTTTCCAGATTGAGAATTTTCGAGGACAAAACCAGTCCTCTCAACAAAATTACACCTTCAACAAATTCCAGAAAAATCCTGCCAACTTACAAATCTGTTGTACGACCTGTTGATGTCACCTGTTGCACTACATGCCTGATCCGCACATGTTGTACGGACTGTACGGATCACACGTACGGCCTGTTCTCTGCTTCTGTCACACATGTGGCTGTCCACCTCACATGTACGGCCTCTCTGACTCTCTTGACAGAAGATAAAAAACTAGAAACCCTAGGCTAGACTTGCCAAAGTGAAGAATTTCCTTTGCTGAAATTGCCACCCCAATCTCCTTGGCAAGAGTGTTCACTCACTCATGCCAACACCATAATGACACAATGAGATGTGTGGTGCATCCTCACATTGTCTCACCTTTTACAGGAGTCTAATGAGTGAGTTTAGGAAACCCTTCTAAACTCAACATTAAATTAGAATTGTTTATTCCTCCAAGTGGGTGTGAAGCCCCAACTCCATACAAAGGGGTTTTCACAAAATAAAAATGCAATGTGAGTGCCAATAGAGATTCCCACATGCTCGACACCGAGGCCAATGTGAGAATACCTGCCCAATGCTACAAAAATATCAACACTCCCTCTTAGCGAGAGAGGTATTCCATCCACCAACACCTGGAAGTAGATCTGTCTCCCATACTGGAAGAGACTTTGCCTCCCACACTAGATTCGGTACCACAGTTCTCCCTCTGACACCGAAGCAATTCTCGTTGATTGACTTGGACCCTTATTGGAAGACACCCTGCTCCTAGAAACCTCTCACTTTTGAGCGTCCCGCATGGAAATCTCAACCCATGACACCTTCTTGACAGTCTTGGAAGACTCCTCTCTCCCACCTGAATCTGAAGGTAGACTCCCTCTAGACGGCTGACTCTCCCTCTAAGCCTGTTGACTGGAAATGGAAGTGGGTTCCTACAAATGGAAAAGGACACCAAAATCATGCCAATATTGGCATGCACTGCTACAAGCCTGCTCTATCCAATATTAAGATAGGGCTGGTGTAATCATCATGAAGACATGAATCACCCAGCATGCCCTCAATCAACAAGGAATTAGGCAGCTCCAAACAACATTGTTATCCCTCTTTGCTCCCCTCAAAAAATGCACATGAAGTATGACCATAAAAATCAGACCTTAGAAAGTACACAAGCTCATGACTTAGGGCTTGCTGCCCCCTCTTAGGAGGCTGGAAATCTCTGCAATATACCAAAAATTAAACACTCTGTTGCCCCAAACATATTTCAGCATCAAAAACATATCTTCCAACTGGATTTTTATGCATAATTTCAACTAAAACTAAAGGCATCAATGGCCAAGAAATTTCTGCATCATTATTGCCATGAAAAAACCCTTTATACTACACCAAATCAACCCCATCAGTGAGAGAATATGCATGTTCATTAGCTATGGAATAAATTTCACACATCTCCATTATTTTTATCTGTCCAAGAGAAACAAGATCTGAAAATTCAACTTTAAAGATCTCACTATCGGAATCATAGATATGATCTCCATCAAAATATAAACAATTTCTATCCCATATATGCTTTCCAATATGGAAGAAAGTGTCAATGTCTTCACACTCATGGCTGTCATGCTCTTTATCACATGGGAGGATGATAAC
>JASDQU011103813.1:0-12460 GCA_032191745.1 Picea mariana
GAGAGAGAGAGAGAGAGATGGAGAGTGGGGAATGGAGAGTGGGGAATGGAGAGAGTGAGTAAGAGACAGGGAGAGAGAGAGAAATGGAAAGTGGGGTGTGGATTGAGTGAGCAAGAGATAGCGAGAGAGAGGTCAGATAGAGAGATGAATATATATATATATATATATATAGAGAGAGAGAGAGAGAGAGAGAGAGAGAGAGAAAGAGATAATTATTTAATGTTAGTAGAAACATGTGTGAATTCATGTTCCTAATAACACTCACATGATTCAAGAACATGTACACGCTTTAGGAACACACATGTGCTTTAGGAACACATGCACATTCCTAGAGTGCGTGCGCGTTCTTTTGAATTCAAATTTTTTTGGGTGGCAGTGAAAATTTTTAGCATGTGTATGCTAATTTGGTTGCCTCGGATTTATGTTCAGGATGACAAACCTAGTGGTTTGGTCTAGAAATTGATAAAAACCTCCATTTTTGTGAATACCTCTCTCTATATATGTTTCTGACGTTATTTTTCTATAGGCTATACAATTCAGTTGTTGATGAAACTACAAACATAGATAGAGTCGTCTATGCAGATTCCAAATATATAGTTTTTTTTTAATTAATATTGTTTTCTATTTTTAATCTATTTTTGTCTTCGCATATAACAAAATCCTAGAATACATACCTCTCTTATTTATGCTATAACTTTTTGTCGGATTAACTGTTTCTCGAATGATTTATATGTTGCACTAGAGGAGACCAAGATGTTGTAATTTTAGGGATATATTGACTTTTATAATTTAAAAAAAATATAAAATTAATATTATAAATTTCCAAAAAATACATTGGACTAGAAAAATGGGTTATCTACAAGTATTGAAGTCATGGTTAAGGTACTCAACATCTGCACGAACAAAAACATATACCTTACATTTTGTTGGAAAAATAATATACCACTCTTAGAAAAAATCAAATTTGACATAGTTATTCACAATTTCTATGAATAAAAGATATAAAAGCTATTTTAATTTCCTAATTTTCATCTTCTCACACTATATTCAAATTCATTGCAAAAGTACCTTGAATAATCCCTTCAAGTTACAAATTTGTTTTTTTTCTAGGTTTGCATTACCACTAACATTTCATTAGAGACCTTCATTATCTTACACTCACCCACATACATTCATCTTATTTTTCTCTTGTATTTTCTTTTATATATTTACATTCTCCAAATACCTTGTTGGTGATTCAATTCTAAGAGTTAAAAATCACTACACTTATAGATTGATATTTGGATTTGATATAATGAAGATGTGAGTTAACTATAAGGTTGGGTAAAATAATTGATTAGTTGGGATTAATAATGTTAAAAAGGAAGAAAAATATAATTTAATAATAAATGAAACTATTATAAATCCATCTTAATCAAGATCTTTAAATATGGAAAATTTTATAATCATTTTTTATTTATTACTCTATATCCTTATGAAATCAAGAGTAAAGATCAATCTTGTTTTATAAAACCTACTAGGAGGGACCATTTTCTATTGTGATGTTCTCCCTACAACAATATTAGAGGATGGTTATTTTGTCTCTTCAGAGATTCAGTTGGTTTTTTTGAGACGTTCATGGCTTATGAGGTGTAGATATGCTTAATCCTCTTCCTCTAGGGGATGTTCAGCCTTAAATGACATACTAGAGGCCAATTCCACAAATCAACATGCACTAAATTGGTTCTCTTACTTCGAACTTTCTAACACCCATAAAAAGAGGGCTCATGGCCAATTTGCTTTCATAGACCTTAAAATCATTCCCATAGCCTCATGCCCATCACACATTTATTTGGGATCTTGAATGTTAAAAGAACTTTCTAAAGAAACATATTTTTTAGAAAGGATTGCTTCATCACACAATATTTGTCATGGTCATTTGTATTGTAAACTAAAATAATCTATATGCCATGGGCATATGTACACTAAAATAATCTCTATCCTAGTTAACTCTTATATATTCTCTAATTCTATGTACCCTTTCAAAACTTTAAATCTATCACATAGCTCACACCTAGATAAATATGCTACCATCATATTGATGTATGCACTATTTTTTGTGTCACTTAATGAAATTTTCTTATAAAAACTTAAACATCTTATCTTTGTGAATCCTTATTTGAATTTATATATTATAAACATTGTTGATTAATTTCCATAAAAAAATAACATCACATTTTGTTTATTTGTTTACATATTTCATGTTTTTCAATCCTGTATTCACCATCCATCCTTATAGTTAATCATATATCATTAAGAATTTCATTTTACATAGGTTTCCTTGTAATTTTCATAAGGATGTTATAATATGAAGTTATTAGACACTTCAGGATAATGAGAAGGATATTTGGAAGTATGCCGTTAAAAATTTGATTTAATTATGCCGTTCAAAATATGAACAAAAGATAGATACGAGCAAGCGAATTCACACGGGGGTTAGGTCACGAGTATCCATAGTCGGATCTAAACGTGGTTGAGACAACTTTATGAGCCATGCGTCACCATCAAAGATCCCGTGCTGGTTTCAAATTTTTGTGGCATGGTAATGTATAATGTTCATTTCATACTATCCCAAATACGGGTATTTATTTCGGATCTAAATCACAAAAACAACACCATGCGCTCTTTCATTCCACATGAACCAAAGATTTGGATGGATTGTTTAAAATCACATGCAAGATTATTTCTCCCAATTTCAAGTTATGGAGGAAGAAATAAAAAATGTTTAGTCTAGATAAAAAGTTTGATAATGTGAAGTAATTATTTTTGGGATTTGGTGACAACAGATTTCTTTAATGATGGATTTGGATTTTATTATTGTGTGTTGGTTACAATCAAATAAATCAAGTTAGAATATGGATCTAGGGATTGCATTTATTAATTAGTTTCTTGTGTGAATGTATAAATTCATGTTAGTCCGTAGAGGAAAATGACTGAGTGTGAGAGACAGAGTGAAAACTTGCCAATCTAATGTAATCTCCATGATTTAAATAATAAGATAACCGATGCCTATGCTTGGTGGACATAACCCAACGTTTGGGTGAACCACTTGAAATCTCTGTGTTCCTTATATGTGTGATTGTTAATTATTGTTGTGAATTTTGTTTTCCATGTTTACAATTCTAACAAGTGGTATTAAAGTTTGTTGGAGGAGCTTCAAATTCTAGAAGGAGCCGCAAAAGTGAATTATAGTGTGTATTATAGTGCGTAAATCTTTAAAGATACCCGCACTCGAAGTATATCATGAGGTGCGGATTCACTGCACTCCGGTAGTAGCGTGAGGTGCAGAAACTCACTTTAGTATAAAATTCATGATCTCCTTTCAAACTTCGCATATGGTGTTTTGACTTTTGAAAAGATTAAAAGGTTTTTTATATTATATGCATAATACGTGAACAAGCCAAGTGGGTGAAGGTGAATAAAGTTAAAAAGTTTTATGGAGTAAAAGGATTAAAATAAAAGGTAAAAGGGTGGAGGAGTTAAAGTAAAAGGGATTTTTTTATTAAAAGGTGTTTTTTAATTAACAGGTGAATTTTTTTTGTAAGGTTTTTTATTAAACTTTGTGAAGTTAATCTTCCACATTGTTTTTGAAAACTTTGGTTATTATAAGTTATTAAACCTTGTGAAGTTAATCCTCCACATTATTTTTGAAAACCTTGGTTATTATAAGTTAGTAGATTTTTGTGCTAATGGCTAAGATGCAGAGTTCGAAGTTTGAAGTTGAAAAGTTCAGCGGTAAAAACAACTTTGAGCTTTGGAAGCTTAAGATGCAAGATTTACTGGTGCAACAAGGGTTGCAAAAAGCATTGGCAGACAAGTCAAAGAAACCAACGGCTATGATGGAATGGGAATGAGAAGATCTAGATGCGAAAGCTCTTAGTACCATTCGCTTATGTCTGGTGGATGAGGTTCTGTTTAATATCGTAGGAGAGGATACAACATCAAACTTATGGAGCAAGTTCTAAAGTCTATATATGACGAAGTCCTTGACGAGCAAAATCTACTTGAAGAGACAGTTGTACAATTTGTGGATGAAAGAAGGTACAAAAATTACTGACCACTTAAATACCTTCAATACCTTTATAGTTCAATTGACTAGTATGGAAGTTAAATTCGAAGATGAGGATAAGGCTATTACACTATTGTGTTCGTTGCCTGAATCTTAGTATAATTTAGTCACCTCTATTAGCTTTAGCTCAACAAAAGTTTTAGATTATGACTCTGTTGTGGGAGCTTTGTTGGCTGAGGAGATGAGGAGAAAATCTAGTAAAGAAACCTCAACTTCAGAGGCGATGTTGATCAGAGGTCGAACTAAAAAGTAGAATGAGAAAATTTTTTCTCGATCTTAGTCAAGACACAGAAAGGGTAAAGAAAAATGTTGGTACTGTGGCAAAACATGACATCTCAAGAAATATTGCTAGAAGAGAAAGGAATCCAAGGAAAACTCTACAAAGGAAGCAAATTTGGCTGTAACAAATTCAGGTATGACTGATCACGTTTTATCAATTTCTAGTAATTTACAATATCAAGAAGAATGACAGTTAGATTTAGGTGCCTTCCACCACATGTGCTCACATAGAAATTGGTTCATTTTTTACCAATCTGTTGATGAGGGTGTAGTGTTTATGGGAAATGGTATTCCTTGTAAAACTGTTGGGATTGACAGTATTAGAATCATGATGTTCGATCGTATTGTTAGGGAATTACTGGATGTTAGATATGTACCTGCGTTTAAATAAAATTTGATTTCATTAGGATTGTTGGATTCTTGTGGATATAAGTATACAGGTCAAGGTGGAGCACTCACATTGTCAAAATATAGTTTAGTAGTGATGAAGGAAACAAAGGTTGATAACCTTTATAAGCTGGAAGGGAGTACTGAAGTGGCATCTGAAGTGATAGATGTATCTTCTTATTTATTGAAGAAGCATCAAGGTCATAAGAGAAAGAAAGAAATGCAGGTACTGGTAAGTGGTAAATCATTTCCAGACTTAAAATCTTTGTTTATGAATTCCTACTTGTTTTATATCTCTGCAAGTTATGATGGTGGCATAAAGGGATGTTGTGTGTGAGATCCTACTTCTCACAAGGTCATCATTGATAGATATATAGTATGTATGGAAAAACCAAAAAGGTTGATTCAAGATCGCAACGGTAAATTTGTTTGCATACTAGATAATTCATTGTATGGCCTAATTGTACCCAGACAAATATACAAAAGGTTTGAATCCTTCATAGTGAGTCAGAATTTTTCAAAGGGTAGGAATGACTATACGATTTATAGTACATTCATAGTCTTGATGTTCTTAGTTGATAATATGCTCGATGCAAGCCGAAGCATGGACAAAATCAGTAAGAAAATGACTCGGGTGGACATGACAATTCATATGAGGGATCAAGGAGCAAAAAAACAAATTATGGGCATGGAAGTACATAGAGATGGTAATGGTAAGTTGTGGTTGGAATTCAAGATGAACATTGTAAAATCAGTTTTATCCCTCCTGCTTTACATTATAAGTTTTCTTCAAGCATAGGGCTTGTCTATAAACAAGAAAAGGTTATGTCTCCTGTAAGTTCAGTAGGAAGTCTATTGTATGTGATGAAATGGTTAAGACGAGATGTTTCACATACTATTGATGTTGTCAGATACGTGACAGATTCAGGTTTAGTGGTGAAATTGGTGCTTCAACGTTTAAGAAGCACAAATGTCACCTATAATGGTTACACTAAGATGGTCTGTGATAATTGTAATGTATATTTTATAGATGTTTTGGATAGGAGGAGATCTATTAGTAAATATGTCTCACAACACAGTTGTGGAAAACATGTTGGAGGTGGAGTGACCCCTCATGAAATCCAAACTCATGCAAGTCACACATGCGAGATCATGAAACCAGTTTTATTAGAGAAGCTGTAGTGGTGCTTGACTTCTCTTGACTTGCAGAAGAGGTGATGAACAAAATGAAGGAGCAAGGTATCAGGTTAATCGTTGTCAAAGTAGAGATTGTTGGGATTTGGTGACAACAAATTCCTTCAAAATGGATTTGGATCCTATAATTCTATGTTGGTTACAACCAAATAGACCAATTTATAATATGGATAGGGATTGTATTTAATAATTAGTTTCTTGCGTGAATGTATAAATTCATGTAAGCTCGTAGAGGCAAATAACTAAGTGTGAGAGACAGAGTGAGAACTTGCCAATCTGATGTAATCTCCATGATCTGAATAATAAGACAACCAATGCCTATGCTTGGTGTACATAACCCAACGTTTAGGTGAACCATGTGAAATCCATGTGCTACTTATATTTGTGAATGCCAATTATCATTGTGAATTGTGTTTTCTTATTATAACAATTGTTATAAAGTAAAGAATGTCCAATGAAGATGGTGGACATCCACTCTATCAAGCGAAGAATGAAATCATGAAATAAAAAAAGGAAGGCCGTCAAACTCTCGCTCGCCAAAATACATGTCAGTGGAAAAGCAGGGGCCTCCAGCGATTTGTGTGAATAGGCAAAACAGGTTATCCGCACCTGTATGTCTGTATTCAAAGTGCGTACCTTTGACGTGAAAATGGTGAGAAGAGAAAAGCAAAAGGAAACGCGTCACATGACTAGGGAAGCTTCTAACGGTTAACAATGGATTTCTAGAGATTCGTGTCCCAGGTGCACTTATTTATGGATTAAAAACAATTTTCCTTTCTTTGTGGAACGCTGGGGTAGGTGGACAATTGTATTATTACACATATCCAATCATTGATATTTTAATATGTTAATAATAGTAAGCATTACTTTTAATTTCAACTTAAGAGTGTGTTAATTTAATTTTTTTATCATAAAAAGTTGAAAAAAGGTTGTTGTATTTTGTATTTCACCTGAAAATAGTAACTTAGATACACATTTTATGAAAAAAAATTATAACCCTTCTAATTATTTAAAATATAATAACATAGATATACACTTCATGGAAAAAAAAGTATGACCCTTCTAATTATTTAAAATTTTAATAAAGAATAAATTGTTAATTATTTAAAATATTAATAAGAAATAAATTGTTAATTATTTAAAATGTTAACTAGAAATAAGTTGAAAGTTCAATAAAAATTAATAATAAACATATTTTATAATTTTAAATTTAATATTTTAATAGGTTATCGGCACCTGTATCAATGTATTCAAAACGCATACCTTTGTCGTTAAAATGGTGTGAAGACTTTTCAAAAGCAAAAGGCAGCGCGTTACATGATTAGGGAAGCTTCCAAGTTCCAACAGTTAACCATGGATTTCTAGAATCGTGTCCCATGTGCAGATATTGAAAGATGTGACAAAAGGAATTATGTGCTCACAAAAGAGTCACACCTTGAGAAAATGCTTTGACTACCAACAATAGAACTACGGTTGTAAATAGTAAAATTGCTCTATTTACTGTCTTATGTTTTATTTATGAAAATAAAAGAGATACATAGTACCTCTATTATAGAATGTAAATAAACAAAGGGAAACAGAGCATCCTCTCATTTAAAAAATGCCAATGAAAGGTCTCTAAAACAAATATAGAGAAGGATTTTCTCAAACGAAACATACATTCAAAAGTTGTGTGTACAGAAAATAACTTATCATTTAAATAACAAATTGAAAACCCAACGCAGTGGATAGGGAAAGAAAAAATGTGGCAGAGATTGATCAACAAGTGGCAGAGTTAGTTTCACAGCTGGAAATGCATTCCGAAAACTTAGCATCACACAGAGTTAGTTTCACAGCTGGAAATGCATTTCGAAAACTTAGCATCACGTTTTTCAGTCTCCCCCTTGATGTCAAGTTTTTGGATTCCCAACAGTGATCTGAGTTTCTCTAATCGATCCTTTGGAAGAGCCTTCGTAAAAATGTCTGCAAGCTGATCTTCAGATTTACAAAATTCAAAAAAGAGAAACTCGTGTTGGAGAATCTCTCTAATGAAGTGATGGCGAATGTCTATGTGTTTACTCCTGCTGTGGAAAATTGGATTCTTTGTCATAGAGATTATGCTTTGATTGTCACAATAAACTTTAATAGGTTTACGAATTTCCATTCCCAATTCTTCTAACAATCTTGCCATCAAATGAATTGAGTTCTTGTAGATGATGTTGCAATGTACTCCACTTCGGCTGTAGAAAGAGCAACTGTGGGTTGCTTTTTTCTGCTCCAAGAAAAAATATTTCCTCCAAAAAAAAAAGCATATCTTGAAGTACTTTTGCGATCATCCAAGCTACCTACCCAAAATGCATCTGTGTATGCTACAACATTGAAATTATTAGTATCATTATAAAACAATCCAAAAAATATGGTACCACTTACATATCTGAGTATTCTTTTAGCTGCTTGCCAATGCGACTCATGAGGATGATTCATGAACCTAGCAACAAGAGTTACATGAAACATAATGTCTGGTCTAGTAGTGGTCAGATACATTAAGCTTCCAACCATGGATCTATAGAGAGTGGCATCTCAGAGAGAATATTCATCTTCTTTCATCAATTTGCTCCCAACAACAAGAGTACTCACAAATTTTACAATTCTGCATGTTAAACCTCCTCAACATGTCTTCAACATATTTTGTTTGGCAAATAGATATACCTTCAATTGTTTGTCTGATTTGCATGCCCAAAAAATATTGCATTTCTCCCAAATCATACATCTCAAATTCTGATTTCATTTCTTCTTTAACCTCCTTCACAACTGATATTGAGGTGCCCGTAAATATTAAGCCATCTACATACAAGCAGATAATAATAAAATCTGATCCAATGATTTTTTTGTAGATTGTACTTTCAGAAGAACACTTAACAAAACCATGATCACGAAGGTATTTATCAATCCTAGAGTACCAAGCTCTAGGAGCTTGTTTAAGACCATAAGTGCCTTCTTAAGACTATATATCTTATCTTCTTTACCTTCAACAATAAAACCTTGAGGTTGTTCAACATAAACTTCTTCCTTTAAATATCCATTTAAGAAAGTAAATTTAACATCCATTTGAGAAACTATTAGTTTTAACTGATATGGTATGGAAAAAAAAATTCTTACAGTTTCCATTCTTGCTACAGGAGAAAATGTCTCTTCATAGTCGATGCCTTCTTGTTGCACATACCCATTTGCAGCTAAACGTGTATTGTGTTTTGAAATGCTTCCATCCATATTAAATTTCAGCTTGTAAATCCACTTTACTCCAATGGAAGATTTTCCATGAGGGAGTTCAACTAACTCCCATGTGTCATTTTTTCTRTATTTGAGACATTTCATYCTCYATTGCTTKCAYCCATGGCTCAWMAAAACAAKMTKMTTTAAAATTRRCARRCTCAACATTTGYARAAGAAACAAGAGMAAAATGRTCATTARCATACCTTGATGTCTCATAAATCTCTTTCAAACTTCTTGTTTTTCTAGGAGGACTAGATGGAGGTGTTGTTTGAGTATCAACTTGAGATCCGGTTGAATGAGAAGATGAAGATGAATTTGATGGAGAACTCCTTGAAGGTGAGCCTGCATTTCTTACAACATAGGGTTGCAAAGATTGATCATTGTTATCAAAAATCAAATTTTCAATATGTGGGGTAAGCTCTTTATCTTCTTCTTCATTCTTCTGATAAACTCCCCCTTCATCAAAGATCACATCTCTACTAACATAAAGTTTATTAGTAAGTGGATCAAAACACTTGTAAGCCTTTCATTCTTCTGAATATCCAATGAAAATACATTTAACTGTTTTTCCATCTAATTCCTATCTTTGTTGTGCAGGAATGTGAACAAAGCATGCAGACCCAAAAATTTTCAATTGTTGGTTTTCTACAAAACCAAGATTCATAAGGAGTAGAATTTTTTACCATATTTGTAGGACTTTTGTTGAGGATATATGCAGTTGTATGGACTGCATCTGCCCAATACATGTTTGTCAAGCTCTTTTCTTTCAACATACATCTAGCCATCTCTACAATTGTTCTGTTTTTTCTCTCTACTACTCCATTTTGTTGAGGAGTATATGAAGTAGTTAACTCCTTCTTGATGCCATGTAAATTGAAAAATTATTTGAATTCATCAGAAGTGAATTCTCCACCTTGATCAGTTCTCAAGACTTTCAAATAGTATCTTGATTGCTTCTCAATAAGTGTTTTAAATTTTTGCAAAAAGATAAAAGCTTGAGACTTCTTACTTAGAAAATAAACCCAGGACATTCTTGAAAAGTCATCGACAAAAAGAAGGAAATATTTGTTTTCTGCAAGGGACAAAGTTTGCATTGGGCCACAAATATCTGCATGTACTAAATCCAAATGCTCTGCTGCTCTAAATTGATGAAAATGAAAGATATCTTTGTGTTTATTCCCTATTACACAAACTTCACATAACTTGTTACCAGGATTTGTGAAAGAGGATAAACCTCTTACTAAATTCTTCTTTTGGAGCATAGAAAGAGATCCAAAATTAAGGTGGCCTAACCTTTTGTTCCAAAGCCAAGACACATCAACTGAGGCCTTCAAATGAGTTACATTTGATTCCATTCTCATAAAAAACATCATATTTTATGTCATAGGGAACTTCAACAACTAGGGCAGTATTGTTAAAATTCCTACAAAACCTTCCTTCAAAAACAGTCTTGTAATTTTTAGAGTTTAGCTTCCCTGTGCTAATCAAATTGTACCTTAAACATGGAACAGACAAAGTATCTTGTACATACATAACACCTCAATTCTTGAATTTTATGGAAAGAGTACCTTTACCCATTATATTTGCTTCATTAGCATTGCCAAATTTACTTTTCCCTTCACACTCTCATCTAACTTTACAAAAATACTTTTGTTTCCAGTCATATGATTTGAGCAACCACTATCTAAATACCATGTAAAATCATCTTTAGCTTTAAGGCAATTACTTGTAAGAAACAAAGTTTGAGAGATTTCACCTTCCTCCTTGCTGAAATTTGCTTGAGAGGTGTCTCTATTCTTCTTAAAGTAATAGCTTTCAAGTTGACCATCTTTATTACAGTAGCTGCAATGAAAAATGCCTCTGCCAGAGCTGCTGCTTCTTCCTCTACCTCAACCACCTCTTCCTCTACCTCTGCCACGACATCTACCTCCTCTAAAAAAAGGATTAGAAGCTTCGGTCATGGTAGTTGAAAGTTGCTTCTTCTTCTCATCAACTTTAAACTTACTTTGAAAATCCTGATCAAAAGGTTCCTCATTCTTTTTCAGACTATCTTCATGAACTTGAAGACTACCAAATAAATGAGTAAGGATTAGTTGAGATAAATCCCTTGACTCTTCTATAACAATAGTAATTGGATCAAACTTTTTGGGAAGAATTCTTAAAACCTTTTCAATAATCTTCCTATCTTCAAGTATTTCACCATGAGCATGAATAACATTTACAATATTATCAACTCTAGTGATAAAAAATTCAACATTTTCACTTTATTTCATAGATATAGACTCAAAATATCGTCTCAACATTTGGAGTTTAACAACCTTTACCTTGACAAAAACCTTTATAATTTTTTTCCCAAGTTTCTTAAGCATTATGGGAAATTCCACATTTTGCAATTTTTGGAAACACAGAGCTATCAACTCTTGTTTGAAGAAGAAATAAAGCCTTAGTATCCATTTTCCTATTCTCCTTCAATTCGATCTTCTGATCAACTGATAATGCATTATAAGTAGCTTGATCAGTTGGCTATGTGTACTCTACAGAAACAGGCATCCATAAATCTTGTGAGATGAGAAAAGTTCTCATCTTCACACTCCAATACTCATAATTTTCCCCACAGAAAAGAGGAATATAGTACTCAACTGAATTATTATTTTGGGCCATTGTCTCCTTCTTCTGGTTGCAAACAATCACAAACCCAGCTTTGATACCAAGTGAAAGATCTAACAAAAGGAATTATGTGCTCACAAAAGTGCCACACCCAGAAAATGTAGATCCTAATAAACCAGTAAGCTAAAAATGATAGTATTGACAGAAATTTGACCACCAACAATAGAACTACAGGTGCAAATAGTAAAATTGCTCTATTTCTGAAAACTATTGTCTTATGCTTTATTTATGAAAATAAAAGAGATACAGAGTACCTCTATTACAGACTGTAAATAAACAAAGGGAAATAGAGCATCCTCTGATAAAAAAAAATGCCAAAGAAAGGCCTCTGCACAAATACATAGAAGGATTTTCTCAAACAAAACATACATTCAAAAACTGTGTGTACAGAAAATAACCTATCATTTAAATAACAAATTGAAAACCCAATGCAATGGATAGGGAAGGAAAAAACATGGTAGAGATTGATCAACAAGTG
Organism: Picea mariana; assembly: GCA_032191745.1. Classification (NCBI taxonomy): domain Eukaryota; kingdom Viridiplantae; phylum Streptophyta; class Pinopsida; order Pinales; family Pinaceae; genus Picea; species Picea mariana. Next base: position 12,366 of record JASDQU011103813.1, read on the forward strand.
GCAGAGTTAGTTTCACAGCTGGAAATGCATTTCGAAAACTTAGCAATTTTCCTTTGTTTCTGGAACATTGGGGGCAAGTGCACAATTGTATTATT
>JASDQU011103813.1:26264-39174 GCA_032191745.1 Picea mariana
CATTTGGCTAAAGAAAGTATTTCTCCTTGTATCCTCATTGTGAGCTATCATTTCTTCCGTGAAAATTGTCAAAGTGACGAGTGATTTGCGAGAACAAAGCCATCGATACCATACAAATTGATTAGGTTCTAAATATAAAGAAGTAATCCATACCTTTTGTGTATGTGGCACATTATGGAGATCAAAGAATTGCTCCATCTGATGTATCGATGTGATTGGGTCCTTGCCATCAAACTTCCTCATATCAATCTTAGGAACATTGTTGGTATTCAAACCAAAGATGGAGTGTCTCCATTCTTGATTCACCTTCCTTGTGTCCTCATCATGAATTTCATGGAATGCATTTTCACTTTTAGGTGTCTTCTCTATTACGAAATTTTTCAATACTTCTATGATCTCCACTTTTAAACCATCCATCTTAGTATCCAACTTAGCTTCCATTGAATCCATCTTAGTATCCAACTTAGCTTCCATTGAATCCATCTTCTTTTGTAGTTCATTTATGTCCCAGTGAATTTCTTCACCTTCATCGAGAGTCCAAGTAGGATCTTCTGGAGGCTTATTTGGTGTAGAAATTCCCTTTTTTGGTGGCATGTTTGCCAAGTATCACTTTTGAACCTTGATTTTGAGGTGGCTCTGCTCGACAATATTTCTTCTGTTGTATCTCCCAAGTTTTGGCTCTTTTGGGTATGAAACTTTCTTTTATGTAGTTCTCTGATATTTCTTTTCAGCAATTCCATAGGTCTGATCAAAATTGGATGTGCCAAGTGGAATTTACGGTAACTTCCCCACAACTTGCCAATTTTTGTCCTTTCCAGGAGATCTCACTTGTATAGTGTGCCCTGCACAAAATAATTCATATAAAATTATGAAACTCACACCAGAAATACTATAGACTGTCCATGATCCAATGAAACCATTCCCACTCAATTTGGATACTCTAGGAAGAAGTTATGATTATTTTACCTGGAACACCTTCTTGAGACTAGTCAGATACCCTATCTTACACAGGGTGTATCTACAAATTTACGATGACCCAGAAGATGAAATTTTTACCATAGATACCTTACCAATTTATGTAAATATTATTTGGAATTTAGGGTCTGAAACATTACAAAAAAAAAATTATAGCAAAAATTCTGCAATGACTCAGTTCATGATGATTCCAGAACCCTATCTTGTACAAGTTGTATCTCAGAATGTATAAGGCCTTAGGAGATGAATTTTGAGCCCAACGTACTTTGATCTATCTACTAAATATCCTCCAATTTGTTCCTTCTAAAACATTGTAGAAAACAAATTATAGCAAAAATGCCAAAGTGTCTCAGATGTAGCAGCGAAACCCCAAGACCTCGAGTTTTGATACCATATGTTAAGAACCAAATATCAATATAGCATAGAAAAACCTCATAAAAAGTACTCAACGCCTTGAAAAAGAGATAATTTCAGGTAATAAGCCTCTTTGAGGGGGAAATCTCCTTTTACTCCACTTAAATGTTCAAGTACAAGATGATTCAAAATGAAAATGTCTCCTTGGTATATATAGGAGACTAGGAGGTATAATTATAACTAATGGCCTAAAGCCGACATAAATAAAATAACATTACTAATATAATATGCCCCAATTAAGGGGTAATGAGCCAATATTAGGGCTTAAAAAGATATGATAGAAATAATGAAAGATATGTTATTCTTGTGCATAGAAAGAATGTTTGGACTAACAAATGGATGCAGGATCCTAGGAAGAATTTTTTGCAGGTTAGTTATTGTGACCCTAGTGCGTAGTACAAAAAAAGTTAAAGATAATTTAAGAGAAAGCGAGGATTAACTCTTTGTTACAATTGCGCAAGACCAGGTCATCTTGCTAATGATTGTCCTGATAGAAGACCTGGTTGTCTTTGTTTTAAATCTATGGACCATGAAGTTTTGGATTTCCCTAGAATGATTGCTAAGGTTGAAATAATGAATATCAGACTAGAAAACCCTGAGAAAGGCCAAGAAACTAAGACCATGGTAGAACCACAGAAAGAATAAAGACCGCATTACTATGAATGAAAGAAACCCTGAATAATCACAGAGATATCAACTTATCAGAGATCTTCAAAGAAAAAGAACTTATAGAAGCAAGAATATGAGACTTTGACATAGAATTTTTTCTAGACGAGGAAACATAGGTTAATGTCATGACAGAAAGAACTTGGGAAATTTTAGGAAAGCCTGCTATGGTTCCTTCATTAGGAGGAATAGGATTCTTTAGAGGAAAATTGATAACCCTATGTGGAAGACTTACCCAGACCTCTATGCGTGCTCATAGAACTTCGACAAAGGAAGAATTTGAGGTTGTTAAATTTGTTGAGAACAAAACCCCATTTTGTATGTTATTAGGAAAATCTGGATTGAGAGAGATCAGATATGGAGAAAAGAAGAAGAGGCCCTAGAACAAAAAAATAAAGAATTAAAAGATTTCATGACTAGGAGAATAACACACTTGATAGAAGAAAAGGAGAACAAGTCGAAGCAACTTAGGACCAAAGACTGGGTTGTTGAAGCTGAAAAAACACAGGAAGGCTTGATGAACTTATCCATACAGGAAGGTAGAGCACCTACCCCAGACAGAAAAGAAGTATTACCCTTGAACCCTATGACAGAATCTCAATAGCGTGAAGTTACTATATTGAGTCCAGATAAGAATCATAATGGAAAGAGGAATACCAAGATGCAGATCAAAGGGAAGAAATATAGAAAGGTCAGTAAGAAGAGAGAAAAGCTAGAAAAATTGCAAGAGGTTCTGGAGGGAACTTCACAGAAGGAAGGTTTGCAAAAATCGAACTTCGTCGGGATACCAGAACAGCCCCAAATGGCATTTCTCCATGGTGGAGTGATATAACCCTTGGAACAATTATAACCATTAGACCCATACCCCAAATGGTTAGAAAAAAAGTTATGGCCAGAAAGCTTGTCATTGATCCATTGGGACCACGCTGTAACAGACATAACTTCATTGATGAAGGCTTCTCACCCATTGGAGAGATTTGTTACAACCGTTGTCTACTTATTCCGTCAATTGTTGCACCGAGAATAATTTTTTAAATTGTATCCGTGCCAACAAGAGAACTCATTGTTTCCATGTTGTGTTTACTAACACTCCTCCACCTATTTTATTATATTGAACCATTGTTCATTGACCTGAGTATCCGATATCGAGCGTGTATGTCGGACAAACTCAACGCAGTTGAAAAGTCCGTAGAAGAAGTCTTAATCTATCTAATGGCCGAAAAAGCAATGTTTGCAGGGATTCAAGCTTCATCAATGAGAGGAGTGCAAACCTCTCCATCAACTTCTCACAGATCTAGACCATCCCGAGCCATAGCTGAGAAAAGAACCAAGCATTGAGATGACTTGACGAATGTGAAGTTGATCCCATCTATCCTACCCAACTACATCCCACCCCTGGCTGGCGTGGTGAGTTGTGACAGTGTCCCAAGGAACTTTGATTACACCTTGGTTACTGCGTACGTCCCGAAGGGGATACGTGTCATTCGAACCCATCTAGACAAGATCATGAGATTAAAATTCAGAAACTTCAACCTAGGGGATCGCAAGAACCATAACATGCTCGTCCCTCAGAGGTACTTGACTAGGATGAAGGGGAAGAACTCGAGGATAATCCCCTAACCATGAACTATGAACCTCGCGCAGTCCACTATCTTGAACGTGATGAAGATACGCCATTTTGGAAGGCATGAGGAAGTTAATGTTTGCATTAATCTCTTGTTTTCGTGATACCATGGCGGTTATCTGTGGCTTGACAGACGCATCACCATTGACCCAACATTGATCCATAGGATCATTGGATTGAGCATACAGGGACCAGACCCACAAGAATTCTACCCAAGGAAGGCTACACACTGTGCCCTAGCATAGAGGATTAAAGATGCCTATGACTATGTAGAAAAGGGGATGTGAGGCTACAAGGTAGCCTCCATCTAGAATGGCACAGTGTGTCTGGCATGCTAGCTGATCGTAGGAAATATAGTAATAAAGAACAGACCTACACAGGTCATAGGGTTCATTGTTGACCTTGCTGGAAAATGCGTAGAAGGAATGCAGATGAATTGGGCAAAGTACTTAGTCAACCAATTAGAATTGGATTTCCACAAAGCTCAGGATCAGGGCTATGAATTCCATTTTAGCTGGCTCTTGATCCTCATCATGTTGACTGCTTGGGAGATGCCAGAAGGTGCAACCTTCCCAGACATTGATCCATTTGATCCACTCACTATGAACTTCACCATGCTCTGGTATTCGAGTGATATGGGAAAATAGCGGCAGTTGAACGCAATATTCCATACATACTATCTCCAATTAAAGAGGGGTATTAAAGTTGTCCCTCATATGAAGTCGAAAACTCTACACTGATTCATGCCACTTATGAAGTTCCACATAGATCGACACTTCATTTACATCACTACGCATACAGATGATAGTAAATAAGAGCTTCAGTCATACTATAAACTCACAGAAGAAGACCTAGAAGAGATAACCAAGGACTGGCCTGCAGAATTCCTTATCCCTGTTGACCCCACAGAAATGTCCGATCCTAAGATAATTAGAATCTCGAAGGCCACTCACAAAGAACATAACGCACCTAGAACCAACATACAGAAGAAGATAGAAGAGGTATAGAACCTAAGTAGTGCATTAGTAGAAACTACTTTAGAATGACCTAGAGGAGGAGGTAACGACGAAGCACATAAAGAAGCGAACAATGGGAAAGAAAATTAGTAGAAGCAAGGCGAAGGGATCACGTTGATGAGAGTGATCCATCTAGGAAGAGAAAGGTTTCTCCCACAAAGCCTATCTCGTGGAAGAAATCTACAGCTAGTAAGAGTAAGTTGCAGATTGTGCTCACGCCCGATGACTTTAACTTCATCATCGCAACTGTATTAGACAACTCGTAGGAAATTTTGCAGAACACTGAAGCCAAACAAGAAGCCATGTATGATATAATTGAGGTAGAACTCAGAGGGGCAGCAGGCCCTTCACTCTAGTTGCACAGTGTCCACTGTGCCCTCGCCCTCGAAAGAAATAGAGTTGGGAGACGAGCCTTCCCAACTCCACAAAATAGCCAATGCGACCAAAGCTCTCCTTCGTCATGCCCAAGAAGAAAGGGAACAGGCCACAGTGGCCCTGAAGCAAGCACAAGAAATAGTGATAGAGCAACGCAGGATTGTGCAGTAGGAGAAGGTTGCCCTCCAGTCAAAATTCGAAGAAGAGAAAGAAAAAATCTAGTGAGAGAAGGAATAGTTGTTCACCGAGTAGGTTGGAGTAAAAGAAGCAGTCAGCAGAGCACTCTGCTCTGTGACGGGCTTGGAGAAAAAGGAGAAATACCTAGTAGAACATCAAGTAGTGAAGCTTGATGAAGCCATTCAATAGCTTCAATAGAGAATAACATATCTAGAGATACAGTCACTGCCAAACACTTTGCTGGACGTGCAAGATCAAAAATAAGCAACTGCTCATAGCACAGTTGAGAGAATCAAGACCTTATCTTTGGAATGTAAAAATCTCAGTGATCGCAATGTGCAGACTTATGAGCAACTTACTGAGGACTCTGAACTGAAGACACTGGAGTCCCAACTCTAGGAGGCAAAGCAACAAGTAGCAATAGTACAAGCACAGTTGAAGCTCTTGTATGCAATTGAAAGAAGGAAAAGATCTCAGAAACAATGCACTTCTCAACAACAGGTCCACGCCATACAGAGCAAAGTCATGGAAGTGACTCAGAGGCTCTATCATGTCCAGGATGCAACTTGTCAACTGTTTGAGGAGATTGAAGGACGAGGAGAAGACCTACAACTAGTAGTCAATGCATTCGAACAACGCTTAGAGGGACCTGTCAACGAAGCAGTTATACAAGAGTTCACCAAGCAGAAGGCCATGGTGCAATAGCAGGTCAAAGCATATTGAGATAGGCTTGAGGCTTTTGCAGCAGAGCCACCCATATCAGAGTGACTCGAGACAAGTCACAGGTGAGTGTTGGGGGCATGTTATCCCTTGACCAAGTTTTGGAGATCCTTGGTCAGGTTTGACCTATTTTGGGACTTCAACAGGATGTCGAAGATGGAGCGCAAGTCGAAGGAAAGATCACATAATCTCGGCCCCTTTTTAGGGATTTTTCAGTTTTGGGATAATGTAACGTGTATGGGGATGTTGGCCCATGGATTTACCCATGTTTAGGCCCTTTGTAATGCATAAATAGATGTCTAGGTGATATAAAGAGGGGCTTGGTACCTTGCTAAGTGTTAGGATGATATAGACATCCGTGTGATGATGTGCTAAGTGCAAGTGATAGTTGTACATGCTTTGTGCATACTGTGTTGAGAACTTGAAGAGCTAAGTGCCAGTGACTGTAAGAGATTGTGTAAAGGCTTTGTGTTGTGACCTAGCTCGAGGAAGGAGGATCTAGCGGAGTGCGTGAAGATATCTTGTTGTATGTGGAGTAGGATCTTGTGTCTTTGTGCATGTAAAATATTGGCAGAAGACAATAAAGAAAAGAAGAGTTGGTGGACATAGCCCCAAACTGGGGGTGAACCACATATATCTTGTGTTATGGTTTCTCTGTGCATTATGAAAAGAAGAGTTGGTGGACATAGCCCCATACTGGGGGTGAACCACATATATCTTGTGTTATGGTTTCTCTGTGCATTATGGTTGTTATATTTCTTATATGATTCATGCTTAGTGTAATGATGAATGCTTAGATGAATATGATAGCTTAGTGCCTAATGATGTGAATAAGATACTAGATATGATATATGTTGATATGCTTAGTGCATGAATATATTAGATTTGTATGAATACTGCGATGCTCTGTTATTAGGGTTTATTTGTGTTGTAAACAAACATTGAATACTAATGAACTATTACTGCTAAGTGCTTTGTTAGAGTATTGTAATCACAAATCTGTGTCCCAGCTAAGGTTGCAGACACTGGAGTCCTGCAACCACCCCTGCCTCTACATCGGGTGAGACTTCATCTGCTTCGCAGGTGTTGCCAAAAGTGATGGTAGTTAGGGTTTTGCTGGTGCATTGTTGTAGCGTTGAACCCTGGGTCTTCCCTTGTGTGCCAGCAAATGGTTCTGTTGCTAGGACCTGAAACTATGATTGTTGGGAACTGAGGAAAATAAAGAAATATTTGTGTGTAGATCTGTTGCTTGACTTGTCAAGCTATGTTCTAAGAAAGGAGGCAGATCTAAAGAAAAGAGGTAATATCTGAAAGCTTTATGCTCTGGTAGAGGTAAGATCAGTGAGATTTTGTATTTAAAGAGGAAAGATCTGAAAGATTTGTGATTTGAAAAAGGTAAGATAAGTGGAAATTTGAGTTTCGAAAGTATGGATCTAGGTATATTTGATAAATTTTGTCCTAGTCTGAAAGCTAGGGCACAGGTAGAAGAAAGAAGATTTGATATGAGTAGATCTAATAGAAATAATGAAAGATATGTTATTCCTATGCATAGAAAGAATGTTTGGACTAACAAATGGATGCAGGATCCTAGGAAGATTTTTTTGCAGTTTAGTTACTGTGACCCTAGTGCATAGTACAAAAAAAATTGGCGATCATTTAAGAGAAAGAAAGGATTAACTCCTTGTTACAGTTGCAGAAGACCGGGTCATCTTGCTAAGGATTTCCCTAATAGAAGACCTAGTTGTTTTTGTTATAAATCTATGAACCATGAAGTTTTGGATTTTCCTAGAATGATTTCTAAGGTGAAAGAATGAATATGAGACCAAAAAACCATGAGGAAGGCCAAGAAACTAAGGCCATTGTAGAACCCCAGAAAGAATTAGAGATTGTATTACTATGAATGAAAGAAACCCTAAATAATCACAGAGATATCAACTTATCAGAGATCTTCAAAGAAAAAGAACTTATAGAAGAAAGAATAGGAGACTTTGACATAGACTGTGTTCTGGACGAGGAAACATAGGTGAATTTCATGACAGAAAGAACTTGGGAAATTTTAGGAAAGCCTGCTATGGTTCCTTCATTAAGAGGAATAAGATTCTTTAGAAGAAAACTAATACCCCTATGTGGAAGACTTACCCAGACCTCTATGCGCTCTCATGGAACTTTGACATAGGAAGAATTTGAGGTTGTTAAATTTGAGGAAAACCCTGGATTGAGAGAGATCATATATGAAGAAAAGAAGAAGAGGCTTTGGAACATAAAAAGAAAGAATTAAAAGATTTCATGACTAGGAGAATAACGCACTTGATAGAAGAACAAGAGGATAAGTTGAAGCAACTTAGGACCAGAGACTGGGTTGTCGAAGTTGAAAAAACTTAGGAAGACTTGAGGAACTTATCCATACAGGAAAGTAGAGCACCTACCCCAGAAAGAAAAGAAGTATTACCCTTGAACCCTATGACAAAATCTCAACAGCGCGAAGTTACTATGTTGAGTCCAGATAAGAATTAGAATGGAAAGAGGAATACCAAGATGTGGATCATAGGGAAGAAAGCTAGAAAGTCCAGTAAGAGGAGAGCAAAGGTAGAAAAATTGCAGGAGGTTATGGAGGGAAATTCATAGAAGGAAGGCTTGCAAAATTGGAACTTCACTGGGATATCAGAACAATGCAAAATGACACTTCACCATGGCAGAGCGATATAACCATTGGAAGCATTATAACCATTAGACCGACTCCCCAAATAGTTACAGCAATAGTTATGGCCAAAAATCTTGTCATTGGGTTGTTGGGACCGTTCCGTAACGAACATAACTGCATTGATGAAGGATTCTCACCCATTGGAGAGATCCGTTACACCACTGTCTACTTATTCCGTCAACTATTGATCCGAGAATACTTTTGCAAATTGTATCTGTACCAATGAGAGAACTCATTGTTTATGTGTTGTGTTTACTAAGACGTCTCCACCTGTTTTATTATATTGAACCGTTGTTCATCGACTTGAGTATCCTATATCGAGCATGTATGTCGAACGAACTCAGTGTAGTTTAAAAGTCCATAGAAGAAGTCTTAATCGATCTAATGGCCAAAAAATCAATGTCCACAGGGATTCAAGCTTCATAGACAAGAGGAGTGTAATCTTCTCCGTCTACTGCTTGAGAATCTGGACCATCCTGAGCCGCAGCCGAGAAAATAACCAAGCATCGAGATGACTTGGTGAATGAAAATTTGATCTCGTATATCCTGTCTGACTACATCCTGCCCCTCGCCGGTGCAGTGAGTCGTGACAGTGTCCTAAGGGACTTCAATTACACCTTGGTTACTGTGTACCTACCAAAGGGGATACGTGCAGTTCGAACCCAGCTAGACAAGATCATGGCATTAAAATTCAAAAACTTTAACCTAGGGGATCGCAAGAACCAAAACATGCTCGACCCGCATAGGTACTTGAATAGGACGAAGGGGAAGAACTCGAGGATAATCCCCCAACCATGGACTGTGAACCTCGCGTAGTCCACTATATTGAACATGATGAAGATACCACATTTGGAAGGCACGAGGAATTTAATGCGTGTGTTAAGCTCTTGCTGTCGTGCTACCATCGAAGATATATGTGTCTAGATAGATGCATCACCGTTGACCCAACACTGATCCATAGGATCACTGGATTGAGCATGCATGGACCAAACCCGCAAGACTTCTACCTAGGGAAGGATACAGATCGTGCCTTGAAACAAAGTATTAAAGATACCTATGGTGATGTAGAAAAGGGGACATGAGGCTACAAGGTAGCCTCCATCCAAAATGGTGCAGTCTGCCTAGCCTGCCAGCTAATCGCAGGAAAGCTAGTAAGAAACAACAGACCTACACAGGTCACAAGGTTCATTTTTTACCTTGCTGGAAAATGCGTAGAAGGACTACTAGGAAAAGTACTTAGTAAACCAATTAGAATTGGATTTCCGTGAAGCTCAGGATCAGGGCTATGAGTTCTATTTGAGTTGGTTGTTGATCCTCATCGTGTTTATTGCTTGGGAGATGCTGGAAGGTGCGACCTTCCCAGACATTGAGCCATTCGAGTTGCTCACTGCGAAGTTCACCATGCTTTGGTATTCGAGCGATATGGGAAAACAGTGGCATTCGAACGTAGTATTCCATACATACTATCTCTAGTTAAAGAGAACTATTGAAGTTGTCCCTCGTATGACACTGGACACTCTACACGGGTTCATGCCACTTATGAAGTTTCGCACAGATCTACACTTCATTTACATCACTGCGCGTGAAGAAAAGATTAAAGAAGAGCTTCATTCATACTATAAGCTCATAGAGGAAGACCTAGAAGAGATAACCAAAGACTGGCCTGCATAACTCCTTATCCCTATTGACCCTATAGAATTGTTGGATCCCAAACTAATCGGAAGCCCGAAGGCCACTCGTGAAGAACATGACACACCTGGAACCAGCTGAAGGAAGAAGATAGAAGAGGTACATAACCTGAGCATTGCATCAGAGGAAACTACTTCAAAATCACCTAGAGGAGGAGGTAACGACGAAGTAGATAAGAAGAGAACAATTGGAAAGAAAATCAGTAGAAGCAAGGCGAAGTAACACCACCTAGGGATCATGTTCATGAGAGTGATCCATCTAAGAAAAGAAAGGTTTCTCCTGCAAAACCTATCTCGCAGAAGAAATCCAGAGCTAGTAGGACCAAGTTGCAGAATGTGCTCACACCCGATGACTTCGACTTCATCATCGCAGTTGTATCAGACACCTCTCACGACATTTTGCAGAGCACTGAAGCTAAAAAAGAATCCATGTATGATATAATTGAGGTAGAACTCAGAGGGGTACAACAAGACCTTCACTCTAGTTGCACAGTGTCCATTGTGCCCCCTCCCTCAAAAGAACCAGAGTTGGGAGACGAGCCTGCCCAACTCCATAGAATAGCTGATGCGACCGAAGCTCACCTTCCTCATGCCCAAGAAGAAAATTAATAGGCCATAGTTGCCTTGAAGCAAGCAACAAGAAGTAGTGATAGAGCAACGCATGATTGCGCAGCAGGAGAAGGCTTCTCTTTAGTCAAAATTATAAGAAGATAAAGCACAAATCCAGCGAGAGAAGGAACAGTTGCTCGTCGAGCAGGTTGGAGTAAAAGAATCAGTTAGCAGAGCACTTCACTCTGTGATAGGCTTAGAGAAAAAGGAGGAAGACCTAATAGAACATCAAGTAGTGAATATTGTTGAAGCCATTCAACAAACTCAATAGAGAATAATAGATATAGAGCTACGGTCATTACCAAACACTCCCTAGGACATGAGAGATCAAAGAGAATCGACTGCATGGAGTGCAGTTGAGATAATCAAGACCTTGGATTTGGAATGTAAACAACTCAATGATCGTAGCACATAGACTTATGAGCAACTTATTGAGGACCCTGAACTAAAGACACTAGAGTCTCAAATACAGGAGGCAAAGCAACAAGTATCAATGGTAGAGGCACAATTGAAGCTCTTGGATGCAGTTGAAAGAATGAAAAGATCTCAGGAAAAGTGAAATGCTCAACAATAGGTCCATGCCATACAGAGAAAAGTCATGGAAGTGACTCAAAGGCTCCAACCCATCCAGGATGCAACTTTTCAACTATTTTAGGAGATTGAAGGATGAGGAGAAGAACTAAAGCAAGTAGTCACTATAGTAGAAAAACACTTAGAGGGACCTATCAACGAAGCATTTATCCAAGATTTCGTCGAGCAGGAGGCCTTGGCGTAGCAGTAAGTCGAACTAGCTTGAGCCAGGATCGAGGCTTTTGAAGAAGAGCTACCCAAATCAGAGTGACTCGGGACAAGTCACAGGTGAGTGTTGGGGATCTGTTGGCCCTTAACAAAGTTTTGGAGATCCTTGGTCAGGTTTGACCTATTTTGGGACTTCGACAGGCTGTCAAAGACGGAGTGCAAGTATAAGCAGAGATCATGGAATCTCAACCCATTTTTAGGGATTTTTGGGTTTTGGGCTTATGTAATGGGTATGGGGATGTTGGCCCATGGGTTTACCCATGTTTAGGCCCTTTTGTAATGTATAAATAGATGTCTAGGCAATGTAAAGAGGGGCTTGGTACCTTGCTAAGTGCTAGGACGATATAGACATTTGTGTGATGATGTGCTAAGTGCAAGTGATAGTTGTACATGTTTTGTGCATACTATGTTGAGAACTTGCAGAGCTAAGTGAAAGTGACTGTAAGAGATTGTGTAAAGGCTTTGTGCTGTGACCTAGATCGGGGAAGGAGGATCTAGCGGAGTGCGTGCATATATCCTCTCCTATGCGGAGTAGGATCTTGTGGCTATGTGGATGTAGAAGATTGACAAAAGACAATAAAGAGAAGAAGAGTTGGTGGACGTAGCCCCAGCCTGGGGGTGAAGCACGTATATCTTGTGTTATGGTTTCTTTGTGCATTATGGTTTTTATACTATTTATATGATTCATGCTTAGTTGTGTGATGAATGCTTAGATGAATATGATAGCTTAGTACACAATGATGTGAATAAGATACTAGATCTGATCTATGTTGATATGCTTAGTTCTTGAATATATTAGATTTGGATGAATACTGCGGTGCTCTATTATTAGGGTTTATCTGCGTTGTAAACAAAGGCTGAATGCTAATGAACTGTAACTACTAAGTTCTTTGTTAGAGTATTGTGATCATAGATCTGTGTCCTAGCTAAGGTTGAAGACATTGGAGTCCTGCAACCACCCCTGCCTCTACCTCGGGTGAGACTTCATCTGCTTCGTAGGTGTTGCCGAAAGGGTTGGTAGTTAGGGTTTTGTTGGTGCCTTGTTGAAGCGTTGAACTCCGGGTCTGCCCCTGTGTGCCAACATGGAGAGAGAGAGAGAGAGAGAGAGAGAGAGAGAGAGAGAGAGAGAGAGATGATATAGATACAG
>JASDQU011103813.1:39243-50437 GCA_032191745.1 Picea mariana
AGAGAGAGAGAGAGAGAGAGAGAGAGAGAGAGAGAGATATAGAGAGAGAGAGAGAGTTATTTGGTGTTAACATGAATGAGTGTGTGTTCCTATTTCGAATAATGCACACGTGTTTTAGGAATGCCAACATTCTTTAGGAATGTGCACGTGCTTTAGGGAGGCATGTGCATTCCTAAATATTTGTTATTTCCATTTCAATTTTTTGTTGGGTGGGAGTAAAAAATCTAGTGTACATGGTTACTAAGTTGGTTGCCTCAGATTTAGGTTTGGGATTAAAAACCTAATGGTTTGGTCTACAAATACATAAAAAACTCCATTTTTGTGAATCCCTCTCTATATCTCTAGTTTTTACATTATTTTTCTATAGGCTACACAAATTTGTTGTTGATGAAACTACATACATAGATAGAGTCAACTATGTAGATTCTGAATATATAATTTTCTTTTAAAATTAATATTTTTTACTTTTTTTAATCTATTTTTTTCTTGACATATATTAAAATCCTAAAATACACAGCTCTTTTATTTTTGCTATAATTTTTTGGCCTCACTAGAAGAGACTAATGTCTACAACAAAAATAATAATAATAATGTTAAGACCCTAGTAGCTTGCACAAATGGAAGGAGTTGTAATTTCAAGGATATATTGACTTACATACTTTAAAAAATATATAAAATTAATATATTAAGTTTTGAAAAATTGCACTGCACTATAACAACAAGTTTTCTACAATTATACAAGTTTTTGGAAAGAAATTGCATCGTTAAGGTACTCAACACCTACACGAATGGAGAGTTATACCTTATATTTTGCTGGAAAAATAACATACCACTGTTAGAAAAAATCAAATTTGACTAGTTGTTCACACTTTGTATAAATAAAAGTTGTATATTCAAAAAGCTAATTCAATTTTCTACATTTCATATTTTTACACTATATTCAAATTCATTCCAAAAGTACCATGAATAATCCCTCCAAGTTAACATAGTTTGTTGTATCCATGTTTTGATTTCTAGTAACACATCATCAGAGACCATCATAAGATTGTACTCACCCTAATGTTATAGGATCTTCAATGTTAAAATTCATCATATTTATATTAGGAATTAAGTAGCTCCTTGGGTTCGATCTAAACCCCGATGATGTAGATCTTGGAGTGATGAAATATCATGATTATATGAATCAATATCTGCATTCTCCAAATGCATTAAAATATTCCCTATATGTGATTGGGGTTCAACAATTTTGTTCTCATTGTTTTCATGATTTCCTTTGATCACAATATAAATTTTAGAGAACCTCTCATCTAGGGTATGTAAGAGCACAACTTCCATGGAATTTTGAAATTCTTACATATTTTGATCCATCAAATTTTCCATTTTACATTTATTTTCCATTTTAAGGACTTATTCTGATCATTCAAAATCAAACTTTTCCATCACCCATATCATTAAATCGGTTCCTTAACTGGAATATCTAGTTCCCGAAGTTTTCATATTCTTTAGGTGTCATGGATGAGTTTTTTACACGTTTAGCAAGTGTATAAATTTTTCCACCACCTCTTTCCATGTAAGTCAAAAATAATATTTACTTAGAGTTATCCTCTATTTTGTCTAATTTAACATACCTTTTTAAAACCCCAATTTAGAGATTGTTCTACAAGACGACCTTGCACCTGTTATAAGATTGAAATTTATGCACCTCTAAGTTTTAAACTTTGGTTTGTAGTACCGTAATATAACTTCTCTCAAATTTCATAGGTTTCACTAAATTTTTATGTGCCAAGAAAAGGTTATTGTAACTTTCCCAAAACTTGTTGACTTTGGCCCTTTCACGAGAAAAAACTTTTATGGACTAACATGTGTCCATTTTTTTAGATATAATTATGCAATTTTGAAATGGAATGCTATATTTTTTTTTATATATATAATACAACCAAAAGAACTCATTTAGATATTTCTATATTCTAGTATGATTGTTTACATAAAACACTTCCTTTAGACTAGCTTTAGGATTATTCAAAAGAAATTAACTTCCACAACATGTAACTTGAAAATACTATTGAACCAAAATATATAATTTTTACCACAAACAATTTTCTATGTCATCTAAGGATCCAAAAAGTTTAATCATCTAAAACTTCTCAAAAAATAATTATAGTGAAGTTTCCAAAATGATAGTTTTGAAGGAGCCAAATACAAGGGGCGTATGCTCTAATACCAAATTTTATGCATCAAACATATAAATACCATAAAATTAGAAGGACAAGTAACTCCACACCTTGAGAGATGAATTGATGAGAATCCTCTTGGATGGGGCAACCTCCTTTTACAATATAACAAATGCAGAATATGAGATGATATCTAAAACTAGGTCTTATTTCTATATATATTGGACAAAGGTTAAATTACAATTAAAGGTTCTATACAACCATTAAAGGTCTTAGTTGACTGATAACAAAAATACTAATATAACAATACAAATGTAATAACTCGATATCTATGGCTTAACATTGTCTTTCTTTGATTTCTTTTAAACTCTTTTCTTTGGTGGTCCTCTTCCCATAGTTTAACATAAATAAAGTTGTGATGTATTTTATCCATAAAATGTTATCTTAACATCACACATTAGTCAGAAACTATTATCATCCTAATTTTTATCACCGACATTGTCATGACGATTTCTAGTTGTTCTACATTGGCATCCTTTCACCCTCATTTCCATCATCTGCATCATCATATGACCTCAATTTTTCAACATGAGTCTAGTCAAACTTCCAAACATAACCAAAAATACAATGTGGAGTTTTTATACTATTTTCCATGTGTGGGATATGTTCTTAAATCCTTAATATCCATACGGTAGCCCAAAAATAGAAAAATATTTACTCTTTCGTCTCATTGATGTTCCGTGCATTCAAAAAATGACATAGTCACCTAAACTTGACTTTACCAATCCATTATTTCTAAAAATGGCAGTGTATATAGTCTTCAATAGTTATATGTATCCTTCTACTTCATAAAATGTTATCAATCATATTGAAATTATATATTTAAGAGGCCCACTTTTTTTCCTATAAATAAATTTATTGAAACCATCCATTTCATCTATCACACATTACAAGGTTACACTACCAAAATTCCTCTAGATAGAGAAAAGAACCCTTGGCCTAGGTATTTCTACCATTGAGGAATACTCTTTATACCACAAGAACCTTGGATTGGATCACAAGAGAAGGAAAAACACCCTCCCTTAAGGTATCTTTGGATCCCACCGTCTTCAATTATCTTAAGGTGTTTTATTGTAAGTCTCTTTATTACATTCTTTATTGTATCTTATGCTTTAAGAATATGGGATCCATGTTACTCGATTTATTTCCTTTTGCATGAGATAAAATAAGGAATTCTTTACCTTATATTTTGCTTTTTAGTTTACTTCCATTTTATCTACTACTTAATATACACAACCATTAAGTAGGTACTTTTAAGTACATATTGGTAATAAAACACCAATAGCACCAATAAATGAGACACTTTAATTTCTTTCCAATATGCGACAGATATAATGGAATCCCTATTCATTCCTTTTGGTATTTGATCAAGAGGAATTTTGAATTCATCTAAATCGTTGTCAATATCAAACACATCTCCATTAAACATAACCTCGTAGACTGATTCAATGCAAGATTCAATATCCTTTGACCAATTTACTAGTGCCATGCTACAAGGAGGTGGTATTACATTGACCTAATCATTAAAATCTCTCTTCATTTGGAAAAGATGATGGTATGGATGCAAACATGATTTATATCCTCCACAGACACACTTCTAAATTTTTTTAGAATATCTTAAATATATTTTCTCTCCATAGTTTAAGTGGGTGAATAATCTTGTTTTCCTTAGCCTCGAACCACAAAATTAAGAAAAATAGACATGATGCATCAATTCTTGATGAACCTAATGACTAATAGTTAGTAAACCAATTTAAATTATTCCAAAGAAAGGTTATTATTGAGTATACTTTGATGCTTGGAAAGGCATGGATTATCAAAAAAATCACACCATATACCATAAATATCCACTCACGTATAGGCCATGAAATATGATGCATCTCAACTCCATTCCATAGGAGAAACATGTACTCTATCAATGGTTCCAAATAAACGTACATATCCCTGACTTGATGCTTTCTAGGCACAATAAGAGACGACATCAAATTCTCTTTGCATGCAACCATCCAAGGAGAGATGTCATAATTTATTAGGATAATGGGACAAATATATATTTTGTAGCTTGGAAAGAGGATGGATTCACTGCATCCACTACTATGTTATGTATTATACTCATCACTCATGTATAAATTTTTCATGCTATGTATGCTAGGAATGTGCAACATGTGTTGTCTACTACTATTTTTTGCATGCCAATTCATATATTTAGTTAAATATTTACAACAAAGCATGTGTTTTAATCTTAGAAATATAGGTAAGTGGCATAGTACTTTTTGCGGGACATTTTTTCCGTTTATGTTAGAGAGGTAGCGACTTCTTTTTCATTTTGGACAAACATAGTTATCTTTATGTCGTATAAGATAGAGTCTCATGGAGATGCATGATATACTTCTTAATTAACACCCAAACGAGTTAACAATGTATCCTCCAACAAACTAATCCAAACTAACATTAACAACTAACTAACAACTAAAATGAATGAAATATTAAGGACCTCATAACTGATTTTATACTATAGTGCACATCACATTTTAAATATTTAAAAAGTCATAATGCTACTATCTAACCATCCATATTTTTCATTCAAATTATAAAGCATTAGAACACTAGTCAACTTAGAGCACTTTGCTTTATCAACCACTATAAAATGGGGTGTTTGTGTAACCTACATTAAATGCTCTAGTTCAGTACTATGGTTTCTAACCCATCCATCCATATCTTCGTCATGTTCATCAACTACATGAATGTATTCCCTCTCAAAAGTATCATGTTTGAAATGTGTGTATTGTGTATTATATCATCTCCACTATTCATATCAACATTGCATGTCCCATGCCATTCATTTCTATCAATGCCACTTAAACATCAATATTAGATACAATCATTTTTAAAGTAGGAAGTGGAAATTGTAAAAGAAGCACATTAAAAAATTCATTGTACTCTTCAAAGGAAAAAAATTGCCTATAAAAGTTTCTCTCTCTCCAAGAAGAAATAATGCAACGAAATAGAAGAGGTGCAACAGTAAAATGCTTGGCATTCCTCATATCATCCTAAAAATAAACAATAAGAATAATGATACTACTACCACTTCTATCATCATCATTTTAAATATGGACACCACATGAAAAGACATATTGAATTTATAATTTCCAATACAATAGATAAAAATAAATTCAATGTAATAACTAATTCTAGAAAAATGTTGCACATATATATATTTTTAAAATAAAACTTTAAAAGGAATGTTTGAGTCTTGTAATATTCCATCAATATAAAGTATCAATATAAAGTCTTAAATTCAAAAATTTAATATAATTGTGTCCCATTGTTCTTTTATGCCATTAGAACCTATAAAAGGAAAATTGACTACTTGTCTTTTTCTTGAATAGGTATAGACCTAGAAAAACTATAATTCACTAATGACTCATATCTAACAAACAATTTTTGAATTGCAGCTACACAACCATATAATTTCACAATCCTAGACGAGAATATTTCCTTACCATTAATTACCTCAAGAAAGATATAAGATAAGTTGCATTTATGCATTTTTTTTTTTTGAGTTATTTGTAAATCCTACCATGTTTACATGTATATGCATAGATGAACATCCATGTATAAATAATAGCTTAAAGTTATTAACAAATTTAATCACAAACTATACTTACACTTATAATATTTAAATGATGTCAATACGTAGTAACCATTTCATCTATACTAAGGTCCCCAAAAAGGTAATAGTGTAACCTCTCCTGACACAAATTATCATGATATATGACTCATTTTTTCCTTTTGATTTTAGAAGGAGGAATCATTAAATCATATCAGAAAATCTTTCATATTGTGAAAAAGGCCTTAGATGTAAGCCAAGCATCATATGGGGCTCTATCGTATGACTCTTTATATAGTGAGATTAGATTGATGGGCAGTGTTGCATTCACGACACCTTTCAAAGATATTGATTGATTAGTAAAAAGATTGAATAACTTTTATTGATTGATTAGTAAAAATCTTGAATAACTTTTGTATTGTTAGATATTTTTCCATCTAAGTGAGTGGACCACCGTTTACACTCTCAACAAAATATGAGGAATTTAGAATAAGGAACCTTTGGATGGTGTCTTTTCACTTTGTTTCGCACCAGGAATGGTCGTGGTCATACTATTCATGATGTTTCGCACCACCACCAATTTTTACTTTAACAGTACTGAAACCAACTTTTTAGAAAAGAAGGATTTACTTTGTACGAATTGATAAGAAATATAATTTTCAATGATATATAAAAGAAAAATTGTAGATAAATAATTTAAAATAAAAGCGAGTAAAGCTGCTAGATTGTATGGTTTCATCATAATTCTATTAGCAATGATTTTCATAAGGTAAAGCTATTAAATCCCATATTATTGTAATATGTCAAGTGAGAGGGAGGTTTTGTGCCTTGAATTAGATCCTTTTTCCTCTCAAGAAAAAAAAAATCAATGTGAATATTAAGATAAAATTAAAATAAAATTCAACTTAAGTTGTGTTTTAACTAAAAAATCAATGTGGATATGAAGATGAAAATTAAAATAAAAGTTAACTTAGGATTTTTTAATTAATATAATATATAGATAGATAGAGAGGTAAATATTTCAAAACAAAATTTAGTAAAGTGTTTGAATGTATATATTCAATAGTTTAATGATAATTGTTTCAATATATATAGCAATATGTTTTTCAAACAAACCAAAAAGTCTAATAAACCTTGAATCTCTTACTTATGTTATCATTAAAAACATCAAACAACTTGATGTGCAACCAATCCTATTAGGAATGATTTTCATAGGGTGAGGTAATTAAATACCATATGAGTGTAATATTTCATGTGAGAAGAGAAAAAAACTTGAGGAATGTTTGTGAATCAAATTGGATGTTTCTCCATACTTGATAAATCTAGAGTTAAGATGAATCTTATAGAAAGCAATGCACAAATTACTCAAATTCAGTATGTTATTATAACAACGAAAACATTGACATCAGGCTACCTCATGGGTATGCCTTGCATTCTCTCCAAGTATTGCACCTATTACATCTAGCACACACTTGTTCTACATGTTCATTTCAAATTGATAAAACACTATTTTCCAACCAACACTTGTTCACACACATGAAAGAATTGTTTACACAAGATACATGGATGTTTGATGTTATTTGCAACACCCTTCGTATAGCCAACCACCCACTAACTCTTTTACTGAAGATGAAAACATGTGTTCTTGAGTTTTTCTCTTAACCTTGTTCGACAACATAGATATTCCAACAGAGGAAAAACACCTTCAGTAACCACTCACACAACTAGAACAAAGATCAACACACCCATGTTTTGACATGGTAATACCCCTATGGGGAAACATCCACGACCCCACCCAACACAACCACTTGGACCAGTTTATTAATGTAAAAGAAAAAGATTACAAAGAGATTTTACAAGAGCATTTCTCATAATCGATCATCGACAAATAACCATCCATGCTATTTAAATAGAGATCATGGAAAAATTGGGTGTTAAGCCACAGATCAATGGTCACTAAGATTGAGGAGAATATGAACCATCATCTCACTCTATGTCAGAAACATATCGTGACCGTCGGATTTCCTAACTACAAATGCATATTGATGCATACTAAAGAAACACACTAAGAAGAAAAATTTTAACTAACAACACATTAGACCAAGTAGATCTTAACTAACTCCTAAGTGTCTAAATATCCTAACAATCCCCCTTAAAAACAACTTGGGATAGGATTGAAGGATTTACAATAGTGACACAATAGGATAAGGAAGGAGGAATTAGAGCTCATCCCCCCTTGATGAAAACTTCCTAAACTCCTAACATAGATTGAAGTTTGGAAAACTTCACTTCTGTAATAGATTTTGTGAAAATGTTTGCAACTTGATCTTCTGCAGGGCAAAAGAGCACTTCAATAACTTGATCATGAATGAGCTTTTTGATTAAGTGCATGTGTATATCGATGTGTTTGTTGCATTGATGTTGAATTGGGCCTTTGGAGAGCTTGATGGCACTATGAGTGTTGCACCAACCATTGGTTAGATGCTACTGCTGGAATCCAAACTATGAAAGGATTTTTCGAAGCCACAAAGCTTCCTGACTTGCATTTATCATTTCTCAATACTCTGCTTCTACTGAAGAAAGTGAAATATCTTGTTGTTTCTTACAGGCCCAAGTGATAGGTCCTGAACCAAGGCTAAAAACATAACTTGTAGTAGATTTTTGATCATCAGGGTTGCCAGGCCAATCTAAATCAGTGAAACAAACCAATAAAGGAGTACCTCTTGAAATGTAATGTATCTCGAACTGAATTGTGCCACAGACATAGTGAAGTATCATTTTAGTTTCTTTCCAATGGATTTCATGGGTTGTTTGCATATACCAGGAAACAAGACAAACAACAAAGGAAATATCAGGACAGGTATGAGTCAAGTATAAGAGGATACCAACTAACTGATGGTACAAGGTGGCATCAACTTCGGGAGAAGTACAAGTGGCAACAATATCGACTCCATACTGGAAGGGAGAAGGGGATAGTTTACAATATTCCATGTGAAAGAAACTAAGAAGGTCACAAGAATACATAGACTGGGAACAAAAAATTCCTTCATTGGTTTGCAAAACTTGGAGGCCAAGAAAATAGTGCAAAAATCCTAAGTTTGTCATTTCAAATTTCTTCTTAAGGCTACTTTTCACGTGGTTTAAAAGTTTTGAGTCACGACTAATAAGGATAAGATTATCAACATAAAGGACAACGATTATGATATGTCTTCCTACTTTCTTGGTATAAACATTAGGATCATAATGACATCTAGAGAATCTAGTGTCAATAAGAAAGCTGTGCATTTTGGCATACCAAGCTTAGGGAGCTTGCTTAAGACTACAAATAAATTTTTTAAGGCGACAAACAAGGCTAGAGTCATTATGGGCATAGCTAGGAGGTTGTTCCATGTAGATTTCTTCATGAAAATATCCATGCAAGAAGGAATATTTAACATCCATCTGATGGACCTCCCATTTATGTGAGGAAGAAAGGGAAAGAACAAGGCAGATGGAATTCATTTTGGCTACAGAGGAAAAGGTTTTGTTATAGTCAATTCCTTAAACTTGGAAAAATCCTTTGGAAACTAACCAAGCCTTGTGTCTTTCAACACTTCCATCTGATGCATACTTAGTTCTATAAACCCATTTCAATCGCACAAGTTTTCTTCCTTTTGGAAGAGGTATAAGATACCAAGTATTGTTTTTCATTAAAGAATGATACTCTTTATTCATTGTCGTATCCCAATATGGATGACCTGAACCTTCTGCAAATGTCTCTAGATCAAGAGTCTCTGAAACTTGAGCCAAAAGAGAAGAGGCTCACTAGAACTATGAACGTGTATGATGTTGATCTCAAGGATCACCGACAAGATCACCATCTTCTTCTCATGTTGAATAGACCCATCTTGGAAGTGGTGGAGCTAGTGTTGGTTCATGTTCAAAGGAATCATTTAGAGGAAGGTGATCAGGTGGAGGTGGATTTTCATCCTTCACTGTCATCATCTGAAGAAGAAACCAGAATAGGAACAAAAGAAGGCACACATGTCGAATATGGCTCATAGGCCAAAGAAGGCACAATCATCGAATTAGGCTCACAAGCCAAGATATTTTCATCAAATTTAACATCTCTTCTAATAATAATTTCATTACAATGTGGTTGAAGAAGTCTATAACCTTCGACATCTTCAGAATAACCAAAAAATATACACTTCTCACTTTTAGGCTGCAATGCTTTCCTTTTCTCTTCGGTAATGTGAGCCCATGCTATACTTCCATATACACAGAAGTGACTTACATCTGTTTTAATTTTAGTCCAAGCTTCTTCTGCTGTTATATTTATAAGATCCTTTGCGGGAGTGTGATTTACTATGTAATTTTCATAGTTGATGACTTCCACCCAATACTTTAGACTTAATCCCTTAGATTGGATCATACAATTAGCCATTTCTTTTAATGTGCAGTTCTTTCTCTCAACAACACCATTTTGTTGTGGTGTATATCGAATAGTGTGTTGCATTTGGATGCCCTGTGTAGTGCAGTAACTTGTAAAATTATTGTTCACATATTCTCCTCCATTATTTGTTTTTAACCTTTGAATTTGATGTCCAGATTTATTTTCTACCACAACTACATATTGGAAAAATTTTGACGTTCTATTTGCGACGTTATGGACAAAATTGGCCATACTGTCGAAAAATATAGGAAATTTTAAAACAATTTATCCATATTGCCCGATAATGTCTCAAGTGAGATGTAATACAAGCACATGTCTCTATTGTGACGAAGGTAGGAAGACATCGTTATTGCGACACCATTGGATTTTTCGTCTCTCTTGCAATGTTGGTAAAATAGTCGTTGCACATGCGACATTATGGAAACTAGGTTTTCCCCCTCCCAACGGTCACCTAGTATTTGACCAAGTCAAATTTGACATGGTCAACTATCGTCGGAATTGCGACATTATAAAATCTATAAATATGTTTCATTTTATGGATGTTGCGACAAGTTTTCTATAATAATGACACTTCAAAAAGGGTTTAAGCAGGTCTTCTTGATGAACAAAAAACAGGTATTTTTTTCAGTATATGTCTGTGGGGAAGAATGTCAGAAAACACTAGAGCTGGGAAAAGAATTAAAGAGGGTGAAAAGGGTGACGGTAAATGTTATTTCCCTTACAAAAATTGTTGTACTAGACGTCCTGAAAGAATTTTAATAGCAACAACTAAAAAACATTGTAGAAAATATGGGCACATGGATGGGGGATCAAATGAATATCATCCCATGGTAATTAGCTATATATATATATTCATTATATTTTTTAATATTTATTGTATTCTCAAAAATTTATATTGCTTTATACATGCACTAATTT
>JASDQU011103813.1:66398-81958 GCA_032191745.1 Picea mariana
TCAATGCACAAGAACACTACCTCATACACCAAGTTGAGGAGATTGAAATGTGTGGACCTGTACACACAAGGTCAATGTGGATGGTGGAGAGGCACTTGGAATCATTGAAGGCTTTGGTTAGACAAAGAGAATGTCCCGAGGGTTCTATGGTGGAGGGATATATGATATATGAATCCATGGTGTATATTAGTCAGTATCTTCCTAAATCAACAGCGCAAGGTATGCATGCAGTGGATTGCATTTGGGACGCGAACTCCATCAAAAAAATTGAAAGGGAGCAACTGTTGGGGAAAGGTACAATGAAGGGAATGAGAGGTAATTAAATTGTGGATATTTTTAATAAATATAAATTTTTCATCTTTTTGTGTATATGATCATAATCATTTAATATTTATTCTTTCATCATTTATTAATATTTACCATGGTTATAACTAATATTTAATATTGGTGAATTGTGACTTTTTGATCGGTCAGTTGCTCAATCTTGGGAGGCACTACATTTATACATTGCAAACAATCTTGACTAGATGAAGGTATGGATTGATAGATGTAAAGAACGTCATGGAAATAGTTTATCATGGAAATAACTTTCTGAATTGGATAGAGAAGATCGTTGCAATGGAGATTCTGATGTTACATAGAGGGAAATAGATTTAGCATATTGTTTGAAAGATGGAAAGGAAAGCAATTTCAACCATTTTATTCCGTTATTTTATATTATATTAATGTGACTCTAGGTGTGTTTTCTCCATATTATACTTTCCAAGTTATATAAATTTTTTTATTATTAATTGACAATGCATCTTTTACATGTCTGTCATATTGCAGTTGAAACACCATAAGCCTATGTGGTGCAATGGTTGTAAATTTCACATCAAACTGTTGGATGAAACCTAAACAACTTTTGATAGTGGGATAACTTCACTATTCTAGGCCACTAATGTTTCCTCTAGGAGTGACATATGTCCTCGAGAATATGAAAATAGATACTATGGGTTTTTGAATGATATAATTGAGTGTGACTTTAATTCCTTCAAATTAGTTTTGTTCAATTTCAAATGGTATAGGTTATGAATGCATGAACATGATGAGGAAAGAACCATTATTCAACATTGCAATGGATTTCCAATGATTAAAACAACAGTTTCTGAAAAAACAAATGACCGCTATGTTTTTCCAGGTCAATGTGAACAAGTCTTTTACTCAAAGGTTTGATGTAAGAGGGATTGGTCATTTGTTGTTAGATATGATCCAAGAGGAAGGCCAGTAAAGTATACTGTAGATGAGGAAGATGATGTTTAAGAAGAAGATTGTGTAGAGTTAGAGCATGAAGAATATGGTTCAACAAATGAAGAAGAAGAAGAAGATGAACTAGGCATAGGAGACAATGTGCTAGTTCTTGATGATGATATCGATGAAGATATGCTCGAAAATGACATTGATGATGATGATGATATTATCAATCCTTTCAACATTATTTTTGAACTGGATGCTGATACAGATGTCAAGTTGGATGATCAAGAAGAAGATACTGAAGAAGGATGATACAAATGTTGCATTGTTCGATGAGGTACGTAACTAGATATTTTAATTTGTATGAATTATTCTCTTTAAATAAATTTTTATGTGGGTTAATTACATGTTTCGAAGTTTTATTTCAATTTTGTTTTGGTAGTTTATATGCATGATTACTATGTTGCTTTTTTTTGTTTTCTATTTTATATATTGGGTATTGGGGAATTGAGAGTGATGTGAGGGGGGGAAGGGGCCATCTGAGCTTCCACCTTCACGTGGTTGGCCTTGTTTAGTAGAGAGGAAATTATTCTCGAAACCAAGATAAGTTCATTCATTCATATTTATACTCAAAGATCACTCACAAACCCACTCTATATACCGTCTCATCTCATCCTCATTTCGTTTTAATTTTTTGATAGGTTGAATTTTAAAGGAAACAACTATTAAAAGACATTGTACTATGGCTAGAGTACATGATGGGAAACAGTGACCTGTGAATGGGGCCAACGTTGAATTGTTTTAAAAATGTTTGTGTATGCATCGAAATTTGACATGGATACTCTCTTCACATTTTTCATGCATCGAAATTTGACATGGATAGTCTGTTCCATGTCAAATTTCAAGATAGTTCCAACGACAATTTTATAGAAGGGAAGTTCCATGTCAAATTTCAAGATAGTTCCGACAACGATTCTATAGAAGGGAATGATGAATGATGACAATGAGAGGTGAAACTTGATGAACGTTGATGGAAATGTGGATGATCTCAAATATTATGTGGGGACATCATACATACTTGAGTCTTGAAACCATCACAAACCATCAAGGCATGTTTCTTGTCTAACCATGTCAAATTTTGATGCATACAAGAACATATTGAAGAAATTTCAACATTGGCCCCATTCACTGCTCACTATGTGGAGTCAGTGCATGGCATTTGTGGTGGGTGAATTGGAAGCTCCATGAAATTTCAAGAGAGTTCCAACAAAGATCCTACAGATGGAAACAACCAAATTTGACAATGAGATGCACATTATGAATGTTGTTACAAACATGGATGATCTCAAATATTATGTTGTTGGGACATCAGACATCCTTGAGTCTTGAAACCCTCACATACTGTCAAGACATGTGTCTAGTCTAACCAAGTCAAATTTCAATGCATACATGTACAATTTGAAGAAATTTTAACGTTGTCCCCATTCACTGCTCACTATGCGGGGTCGGTGCAAGACGACATTTGTGATGGGTGTATTGGAAGTGCCATG
Source organism: Picea mariana (assembly GCA_032191745.1). Classification (NCBI taxonomy): domain Eukaryota; kingdom Viridiplantae; phylum Streptophyta; class Pinopsida; order Pinales; family Pinaceae; genus Picea; species Picea mariana. The sequence goes on from JASDQU011103813.1 coordinate 69,182, forward strand.
AAATTTCAAGAGAGTTCCAAAAAAGATTCTATAGATGGAAATGAACAATCATGAAAATGAGACATCCATTATAATGAACATTGATGCAAACAAGGATGATCTCAAATATTATGTGGGGACATCAAACATCCTTAAGTATCGAAAGCCTCCCATACCTTCAAGGCAACTATCTATTCTAACCATGTCAAATCTTGATGCATGCAGGGACATATTGAAAAAATTTCAACATTGGCCCCATTCATTGCTCACTCTGCGGGGTTAGTGGAAGAAATTTGTGATGGGTGTATTTGAAGTTCCACGTCAAATTTCAAGATAGTTCCGACAACAATTATATAGAAGGGAATGACAAAAATTGGAAATGAGACGTGCATGATGAAAATTGATGCAAATTTGGATGATATCAAATATTATGTGGGTACATCATACATCCTTGAGTCTTGATACCCTCCCATACTTTCAAGGCATGTGTCTAGTCTAACCATGTCAAATTTTGATGCATACAGGAACATATTGAAGAAATTTCAATGTTGGCCCCATTCACTGCTCACTATGTGGGGTTGGTGCATGACATTTCTGGTGGGTGAATTGGAAGTTCCATGACATTTCAAGAGATTTCCAACAAATATTATACATATGGAAATGAAGAATGATGATAATGAAACATCCATTATGAAATTTGATGCAAACATGGATGATCTCAAAGATTATGTGGGGAAATCAAACATCCTTGAATCTTGAAACCCACGCATACCATCAAGGCATGTGTCTATTCTAACCATGTTGAATTGTGATGCATAAATGCACAGTTTGAAGAAATTTCAACGTTGTCCCCATTCACTGCTCACTGTGCGAGGTCGATGCAAGATGACATTGGTGATGGGTGTATTGGAAGTGCCATAACATTTCAAGAGAGTTTTGACAAAGATGCTCCATGTCAAGTTTCAAGATAGTTCTGAAAATGATTCTATAGAAGGGAATGGCGAATGATGACAATGAGAGGTGCATGATGAACGTTGATGTAAATGTGGATGATCTCAAAGATTATGTGGGGACATAATACATCGTTGAGTCTTGAAACCCTCCCATACCGTCAAGGCATGCGTCTAGTCTAACCATGTCAAATTTCGATGCATACATGCACATATTGAATAAATTTCAACGTTGGCCCCATTCACTGCTCACTATATGGGGTCGGTGCATGAAATTTGTGGTGGGTGAATTGAAGCTTGTGGGACATCAACTTGACTTAGTAATTCAATAATAAAACCCTCTTTAAGTATTATGCAGGGACATCAAATATCCTTAAGTATCGAAACCCTCCCATACCTTCAAGGCATATCTAGTCTAACCATGTCAAATTTCGATGCATATGGGCACAGACTGAAAACATTTCAATGTTGTCCCCATTCACTGCTGACTGTATGGGGTCGATGAAATAAATTTGTGATGGGTTTATTTGAATTTGCATGTCAAATTTGAAGATAGTTCCGACAACAATTCTATATAATGGAATGACAAACATTGGAAATGAGATGTGCATGATGAACATTGATGCAAATGTGGATGGTCACAAATATTATGTCGAGACATCATACATCCTTGAGCCTTGAGACCCTCCCATACTGTCAAGGCATGTGTCTAGTCTAACCATGTCAAATTTTGATGCATATAGGAACATATTAAATAAATTTCAACGTTGGCCCCATTCACTACTCACTATGTGGGGTCAGTGCATGACATTTGTGGTGGGTGAATTGGAAGTTCCATGACATTTCAAGAGAGTTACAACAAAGTTTATACATATGGAAACAATGAATTATGACAATGAGACATCCATTATGAACGTTGATGCAAACATGGATGATCTCAAAGATTATGTGGGGAAATCAGACATCCTTGAGTCTTGAAACCCTCCCATACCGTCAAGACATGTGTCTAATCTAACAATGTCAAATTTACATGCATACAGACACATATTGAAGAAATTTCAATGTTGGCTCTATTCACTGCTCACTATGCAGGGTCGGTGCATGACATTTATGGTGGGTGAACTGAAGATTTTGCAACACAAACTCGACTTGGTAATTCAATAACCAAAACCTTCTAATGGTTTCCATATGGCTATGGTTAAGGCATCGAGACTCATCACCTATGAATACAATCTCCTAATGGTGTATGTATCCCAAATGGTGGCTTATAAATATCCCCTCTCAAGGGCATGTGTAGTTGTTTAAGAACTCCTTTTGTCTCATGAGCCCAAGAAGCTTCATTTAGGTCATATGTCCATTTTTTCTACCTTTGAACATGGTCAAGACCCCAATATCTATCCCTAGTATGAAAAACCTCCTATAGGTTCCCATATCCCACTCAAAGATCAAATATCCCTTTTATAGGGTTTACATGGAACTTTAAATCCTTATTCATGGATCAGATCCTTAAAATATTCATAAAATAATTGATTCCATTTATTTCCTCCCCTTACCATGGTTAAGTCCCCGAGATGCATCCTTGCTACACAAAAATATCCTAATGGCACTTGTATCCTAAATGGAGGCAAATATCCCTTTTAATGGGAATGCATAGTGATTCAAGGATCCATTCATGGATCATGAGTCTTAAATGTTTTATTTAGTCATTAATACCATTTATCTTCTTCCATGATCATGGTCACAGTCCTAAGACCCATCTCTTGTGTATAAAAATTTCAAATGGTGCCTATATCGCATTTGGAGTAAAAATATTCCATATGAGGGTTTGAGTGGTGGTTCAAGGTGTCATTAATGAATTATGAACCCTAAAATATTAATTTATATTCTATATCCCTTGTTTTCCTTCATCGATTATGGTTGAGGCCTTCAGATCCATGCATGGTATGCAAAATATATCAGTCAATACCATATCCAACCAAGAGGCCAATGATCCATGTTTGTGTGGTGGATTGACACCTAGTTTAAGGAAAAGGGCCCTAGAAGCTTATTTTTGGGCCAATGGCCCAAGACCCATATCTTGTTGCAAAACCTATGAAATGGTACCCATATCCCACTTAAGGAAAATTGTACTTTATGGAGGTTTTTGTGGTGGTTTGAAGAATATTTCATGTCCAATAAGATATATAAGATTCATTTAGGGGCTAAGGACCTTATTTTCCTCCCCTAATGGCACTCATCGCCAATTTGTATGTAAAATATTCCTTTTAGAGGACCCATGTCATAGATCAAGGCCTTGATCATGGCCCATTGGCCCAAGAATCTTCATTTAGGGTCTAATTGAAGAAACAATAAACCTAGTTGAAGAAAGTATGGTGCATGAAGACCTTGTGGGAAGACCTTGGGGAAGAAAAATGAAAGAAAAAATATATAGAGAGAAGGATAGGATAAATCTCAAAGGAAATGGAAGAATAATTACCATACCTCTATACCGTGATGAAGGTAAACCTTGGTCAAAATAGTGGGAAGATAATATGAAATTAAGGATTTGTATCGGGCCCTAAATGAAAATGATGAGCATATTAAACCTAACTTCATGGGAGATGTGCATTAAGGGTACTTAATATCTATGGTTTATAATTTGAACACTGAGCTCTATGAATAGTGGATGAAAATCTATGACTCTAGAGAGAGGGTATGTTGGAGTATTGAGGCTATTACCAAGGATAATGTCAAATATTTCTTATCAATAAGGGAAATACCACTTGCTTTTTAGAATAATATTAGAGAATACACTCATCTAATTGGACATTGTGATGAGATGTTATGGCCACATATGTTCCCAAATAAAATATTATAAGATATAACATATAAATGGTACAAGATATATGAGGAAAAATGTGAGACATCGAAATGGAAAACATTGAAAGTATTTTTTATAAAACACTTCTCCTATTTCCATAGTAGGTGATGGGCTTAGTATTGATGTCTATGCTTGGTGATTTATTAGGCTATAATCAATTTTTATTAGATTAATTAAGGGCTTACCTTAATACACCTAACACCTAACTATTATAACTCAATCAAATCTAACCTTTATAAACCCTAATATAATCCATCAATTGTATAACCTTTATACCCTTATAATTCAATCAAACCTAACCTCTATATCACAGTTCATATGTTGACACCCATGCCACTTTGTACCATAGGTATGGAATTCCACATAGTTTATGCTTGTATGAATGAGCCTCATGCCTCTCTCTTATTTTTACCATTACCTAATGGAGTCTAGAGTCGTTAAACTTAGTTTATTGTATTACTTTAGAATCATGTTGATGAACCATTGTTTCACCCCATTCTTCTTTTAAATATTCACCTCCAATGATGCTACCATCATTATTCATCCCACTTAAGGAGACACATCATGGGCACATCATTGGTCACTTCCCGGCCATTGTCATCATGTTCCTTAAAACCACTTTTTTTCATATGGAACTCGCCTCCTCATTGTAACATAAATAACAAAAACACTATTTTAATATTTATAAAAGTAAAAAAATAATAATAAGAAATGAAAAACACATCATTCCCAAAACATAAAAAAAAAACAAAAAAGAGGAAACAAAATGTTTTTTTTTATATTATTGGATATGTCATGACTTCTATTTTGGGTAGCTATCAGTTTCACCCTTATCCAAAGAATCAATATTGTGCCACCTTATCCTACAATTTTATAAGTTTTATTAGGTCTTGAGTCTTGTCACTATTTCAACCCTCTAGGAGTCATTACAAAGATGGAAATATTCTTTTGTGCCTCCCCCAACCAGGAAAGATGGACTAATGGATTATGTAGTTGATGACTCAGTAGCAAGGAGAAATGCACATATGTCATGCCAACATGATACCAATAGGAATAAATACACATCTATGATACCAACATGAAATGCAGTTGATGAGTCAACAACAGGGAGAAAAAATTACTGATTTTGGAAACATTGCTCGAGATTAGGATTTAGAGCCTTGGAATAGGATTTTGTGAGTAAATTTCTCCAAGGCTATTAAATAAACATATGTGTATGACTAAGGGAGTGGGGAAATCCATTGTATAATCGGTAATATCAGGAGGTTCCACTTTCACTGGAGTTAAGAACAAGGTCGCCTGAGGTTGGTTGAAGGGATATCCTCTCGATACCTTCTTAGCATCAAATATATTTCTGGGGATCTATTCATATATGGGGATCTTGCTAGTACCTTTACCTCTGTGAGAGGTGGTGCTTTCGAGGTATTAGTCTTTTTTACCGTGCCCATACGGTAGATCTGAATTACAAATGTTCCCCTGTGCATCAGTTATATCGTGGTTTCTTAGTTTCTTAAATTAGGTACCACATAGGTTACCTACAGGGGTTATTCTGTAGGTACCCTAGGTCATATAAGGGTCAAACAACATAGATCCTTTATGGAGGATTAACTCTCCGGGGGGATCTAACTGACTGGTTGTTAAGCCCACAAGGGACCTTATAATTGATTTTGTTACCTCCGATATTTAGTAGAGGAGTTGCAGGACCCTCTTGGGTGAGGCATACCTACTTTATAGAGGGAGGCCCCTTTCAACCACTTTATCTTGTTTGTGTGCATATTGGACTTTTGTGTATTTTACTTTGGCGTGCTCTTTGATTATTAGTTGGCCTTAAGATTTGTTTTGTTTTATATCACAAGTCTTGAGTCATCATGGCATCATGGAGCCAAACCATCTTCCCCATAGGTCTTTCCGCTTGTTACAGTTACCGCCACATTTTGAGTCTTTTCCTTCTAAAAGGTGTAAAGTTATCATACCTGGTACATACACCTCCACTTACCAGACTTGTGATCATACGAGGATGAGTATTGAATCGAGTCAGAAAGATACTGGGAGTCCTTCAACTCCCATACCAATGATAGTCAACGTTACTCCTTCAACACCTTCAACCACTATGTTTTTAGTGTCAGAGGTTCCTATAATCACACCTGTGCACCTTTTCTTGAGACTTGTGATCCTATCTCTTACTCAAATGCACAAGGACAAGATGAATGGGAACAAGCTATGCAAGATGAGATGAATCATATTTTGAATAATCATCTAGTCTCTCTTATAAGGTTTACCTACTTTTTGATAGACATTATAAGTTCTAGCATACTCCTTAGAGCCCTTAAATATGGTTTTCCACCTAAGACTATCTTGGACAATCTTGTGATCTATTACTTTTCCTCCAACATTCCCACTTTCAACTCCTTGATCACATTCCCATAGAATATCATTCCTTTAATGATCCATCACACATATCTAAATATTCTTAGTGGCCATATATAGGCTATCTAAATTTCCTTCTCTTGGTTCCACAAGAACCACTTCTAATGCTATGAAAAAACATTTACATGTACATGAAAGTTTACATTAGAATTAAGAAACATGGAAATTAGGGCACTTACCATTTTTTGTTTGAGTATATTAAAAGTAGCTTCACATTCAAGGGTCCACAAGAATAGTTTAGCTTCACTTATTCAAATTTAGGGAGATCTAGAGCCTCCTACATTTATCAAACATTAACTTCAACAACCCAATATGTTCCTTCAACAATTTATATACAATTCAAACATCCATATATACCTCCAAAAACTTGTGAATGAAATCTCTAAAGGTTGTAATCACAACTTGAGAAAAGATACTTGGTGCATTCTTGAGCCCAAAAGGCATGAAATTATAACCAAAGGATCCTTATTTTCTAGTAAAGGTGGTCTTATTATTGTCTTCATTTTCCATTCATACTTGATATATCTTGAAAAGGAATATATAAAGGAATAATCCTCTTTTCCTACAACTTGATCAATCACCTCATCACTACAAGGAGTGGGAAAAGTATCATACACAAGTAGAGTTTAAGCTTCTAAAGTCCACACAAACCTTAATGTCATGAAACTCCTTATTGCTATGAATAACAATAGGAATGATCTAATTGGATTCATCTACTCGGAATATTAATCAAATTTACAATATTTTTTCAAATTATTTATCTACCTTATCCTTAACCCTGGGATTAAGATGATGGGGTTGATGGTTAACAGGATTAGCATCTAACCAAAAATATATCCTCATCTCCCCAAACTCTTCTTGAATCCCTTTCACATCAATAAAAATATACATAAACAGTTTTTTGTATTCTTTCAATAGGGCCTAAATATTAGACATAGTCTTCTCATCCTTGTAATCTTCTTAGAAGCCATTTTATGCCATCATTCAATTACATTATTGACTTTCTGCAACTTCAAATTCTGTCATTTAGTTTCTTCTTTCCTTTGTTCTTACTCTTTATCGTAAAGTCACTTTTGGATTCTTTGCTATTGCCTATAAACTATTTATTGAATCTATCCTTTTTTAATAATTTTCTACACAACTTAAATGTAATGTTAGTAATCTCCTTGGTGACATTTAAATTTTCAACAAAATTTTCAAAAGGAGATAAAATATTCAAGGTAATCACTACCAAATCTTGGACTGGTAGCAACTTATCATTTGTTATGGACAACTTTATTAACATCATAACCTCTCTATTCTTTGAGTGAAAGAATTCTTACCCATTCTCATCATCAGAGTTTCTCCTACCCTTTTGTATGACCAATCCTAACAATCCATTGCATTGGAATATTGTAATCATACGTCGCTTCTAGACATTGAAATTGTGACCATTGGACTTCTTACTAGGGTTCAACAATATATACAAGAAATGCACTAGTTTTTCTCAATAAATATATGTCAAGCACCAATGAAATAATTTAACTAATCCCAAGAAATCAAAATTCACCTCCAAAAACTGGTTGTGTAGACACATTGTTATTTCACCCAACACTATATGTGATGATGCCACATTGGCATCAATCCAACACCACCATTATCTTATTGGGTTCTAGTAGAAAAAAAATAAATTAATTGACTCTAGAAAACAATTTTTTATAAAAATTTCAATTAAAAATTCTACGGAAATTATAAATTAGAAACTTAGTGTCTTGACCTTTGGAAATTTTACCTCTTTCCTAGAGTTTCCTAGATATAGTCCTTGGGAATTGACATCCTTAGGGATGATATGAAATATAATAGAACAATAGAAACAATAGATGATATTTCACTTCTTAACAACCCTAATCCACTAGGAAAATTAAGTGAAAAGATATCAAGCTTATGCCACATGCTTCAACATTCTAGGGAAATATTATCATGAATAAACTAGATCTGAAAGACAATTTATGTCATTGATGGTGTTATAGGACGTACAAGAAAACAAGTATTTTTCATATCTTTCTTCATTGAGTGAGGGTAGTTCAGGTAGAATAGAGGAAAGTGAGACATCTAGTAGGTCTAACAGGTGGAGATCAACTAGAGGTGAGAAGATCAGAAGAAAATTCCATAGACGCATGTATTTTTTTCTTGCGAAAGGGGGATCATGTTCTTATGATCACAAGAGCATAGACGAAATTGAGGCTCCCTTGAGGTACAAACATATAGTGAAACAATGGATACCCAAGGATCTTCCTGAAATAAACACTAATTTTTTGTGTACATGAAAGGATATACCAGATTCCTCCATCGTCATTACATGTTTTGGGGATATTTTCCATGGATGGCATAAAGGTCTGTTACGATGGATTAACTGAATTGATGGAGTACGTCGGACCCTCTTATATCTACAAATATTGGATATGAATAGTCCAATATACAAAAAGTATGCTAAAATATGGCATGGCTGCAAATTATATACAACTAAAAGACAATGATCAAAATAAAGGAGAGACTATATATATTGACAGAAGACCAAAAGAAACGAAGAATATTGTAGGGTTTATAAATAGTACATGAACCGCAACCACAAATAAGCAACCCAATTGTGTATTTGAGGGGCGTGAAGGAAACCATGTATTTGTATGTGCAATAAAATCAATAGCTATAGGGGAAGAGTTATTGATTGATTACAATTTGAATCGAATTGATACAGATGTTTCTATTACGGGGGCGATATGTATACTAATTTACCCAACCTGTAAGCATTGAATCTTATATTTTATGATTTTCATTATGTTGTTTACAGTGTTAATCCATTTGGAGAGCTTCGGTCTGTTTACTCCTCATGTCCTATTTTTGTTATCAACAATAACATTCCTCCTTGGATTTCAATACAGAGGGAGGATTTCTCATACATTTGAATTTATTTCTCATGATAATGATCATGGTTCTAACTTTACTGTAATGTGGCAAGTTGATTGTGTTAAATCAAAAGTGTCCTCAGAACATGATGTTGATGATGATTTGTTTGACAAAACGGATTTGTATGAATTGCATGACCCTATGGTTTTAATTAGAAAAAATATCAATAAAGCAAACAAGGAACTAGCTCACTTGTTAGATATTCTAGATCAAACTCCCGAGGTAGAAGAAATGATCAAAGAAGTTATGAAAAGGCTTAAGACATATAAGGTAATAACCATAATTTGAAGTGGTTTTATTTTTGTGTCATAAGATGATCAATTATGAAAGCTTGATTTTTAACTTTCACATTATCTAAACAAAAAAATGTTTTCATTATTATAAAGATATTTTTGGATCTTGTTGACACTGACATGCACAGTTTCAGTAGTAGTGGCATTGCACATATGCCACAAGGTCCCGACCCAATCCCTCGTATAGATGCTAGGACACATATATTCATATCTCCACCTTCCACAACATTAGGTGGGAGACACGAAACACACACTAAGGAAGCGACCACACAGGTAGACTCTGGAGGTGGTGAAAGAGATGAGGTTGATGATTTGACAAACTCTATGGTTGATTTTCCTAAAGCAAGATGTGTGACCAGCACAGGGAAATTTAAGGGCACCTTTATGGTCAATGAGGAAGGGCTTCAATTAAAGCAAGTTAAAGTCCCAGGTAATTTTTTTAATTTTAATTGTTTCATGTTCTCTATGTAGACAAATATAAATCATCTAAATTACTATTTTTAAATTAATAATCATATAATCATTTTGCATGTAGGGAATAACGATTTTTATAGGTCCTTGGATAATAAGGCGTTGCTAATTTTTGGGCCCACCATACGAGAGAGGTGGAATTCCTAGAATTCCAACTTCAAAAAAGAATTGATGTATTATAATGAAATCCTTTTTGGTGTAGACACATTTAATAAGACCTTGGCCACCGCCACAGCTGGACAATATTTAAAATATATGCAAGAAACATATAGGAATCACTTGAAAAAAAACGATAGGTATGAGCATCCTTTGATGATTCCAGAGAGAGAGTGGAAGGCTCTCATTGAGGATGAAAAAGAGAAGAAATTGATAGATGAAGGAAAAAAACTTGTTGGTACTAGAAGGTAAATTACAATTTCAATTGAATACCTTCAATTTTTTTTAGATGTAAATAAAATTGTGGTATATATTAACATACTTGAAACTTTTGATGATAGGTTGACTGACACGTCAAAGGAAACAAAAGAAAGGCTTGCCAAATGTGGCCAACAAAGTCTAGGCTAGGGAGGCTACTTGAAGTTGCAATCATGAATTGTAAGGACATAAATATCTTATTTTTATCTCCTTAAAAATTTTAGGTAATTGCAGTGAATAACATTAAAAATACATACTCTTATACAATGCAGGGTGACGAGTTTGGTACTGAAACCATAGAGGAATACCTCCAGCTTGGTTACAAGTATGGCTATAAAGCGGTAGTTGAACACCGAAAAATCTTGGGGCCGATACCAAGAACCACTTTGCAGGATAAGGTAAATAAAATTCAATCCACATTAACCTTTATTATTAATATTATATAGTCATGTTGGATATTATTAATATTTACAACTTTGTTTTAATCAGGGGAGAAACACTATCAGCGAACGTAGTAGTATTGGAGAGCAGTGCGTTGATAACAATTTGCAACCAGAAGATGGTTCTCCCATGCAGTCCCAATTTTCCATGGGGGTGCAGCCCCACGATGGTGCTATGACTGTGCTGGCACATGACGGTAATATGGCTATATTTTTATCATAAACTTAATAATTTTGTAGTTATACATTTTGTACTTCTATATTTTTTTTACTTATACATTTATAATTTTCCTTATAATTTTTGTCATCTCAATGACAGAGAATGTTGTACTTGAGTCTCATACAGTTGAAGAGGCACACACGGGGGAAACCATTCCAATGGTGTCAACCAATGCACTAGGCATATAATGACATTGCAGGTGTTTTTTTTAATATTACTGAACTAGTTCAATGATATTTAAAAATTGGCCATTTAAATTTTGCATTTTTTAATTTTGTAGATGATGCCTCATCATAGAGGCCTCCATTACACAGTGAGTACCCTGCAACTAGGCATGCTTTGCGTGAGAGGATGCAATCACAATCAGATTTTGAAGAGCACCCAGAGAACGAAGACGTAGATATTGATGAAATGATTAGGAACTATAGAGATAACAATAAGAGGTCGGCTATTAGTACTAAATGATGATGTACATGAATATTTTAATAACTATTTAATATAAAATCTATTTTTACCATATTCCACTCACTCCAAATGGATCAAGGAAACATTTTATTTCATTGTAAACAGTTGTGAATATTGGTATGTATATATGTTTGTTTTTGCTGTAAATGTTTCAATATATTTATATGTTGGGTATTGGGGAATTAAGAGTGATGTGAGGGGGGGGAGGGGCCATAAGAGCTTCCACCTTCACATGGTTGGCCTTGTTCAGTAGAGAATAATTTACTGGAGCCGTTTAATCTTGGAGAAAACCTCTCTAGATCCAACAAAGAAACAACAAAGTCAATGTTGACTTCGTTGCTGCTACTTCAAATCAAGAGAGGTAGTTTGATCAAATATTAGACGTGTGGCTCCATTAAATTATTCTCGAAACCAACATGAGATCATTCAGGTATGTTCTAACACTCTTGTAAAAATGCATCTTAGAGTAAATAATGTGCTACAAATATGACTTGTATTGATTTTTTAGATATTTATGGAGGTTGAATGATTTTTGTAGGTACTTTGAGATCTTTCTTTGTGGATTGAGGGAATATCAAGAATAACATAGGTTCATATATTTGAAGAGAAACACGTGGGGTCAACCATTCTAGCTATATTATCGATCATTTCATCAGATCAGGGGTGATTGATCCTTTCAACATAGTTTATATAGCCATCAATTCTAGTTGTGTTTAATGTTTTATGAATTGTTATGTTTGATTGATAAATTGAAAAATCACCATTTAGGTATGTATAATATTTTGATTATGTCCTCTATATATTATGGATATGTTAGTGTATGTTTATGGTTAACCAATGGATAAATTATAACATGAATGTATGGTTCACCATATCCATAGGAAAACAATGGTTCCTTTTCCATCCCCATGCATACATTTGGCTCAAATTCAGACGATGTAATTGCCACTTTATATTGTCGGGAGAATGAAAAACAACAGACCCCCTCAAACATCATTTCACATGATGTCACTTTTTCGACGCCATAGATATCGTCTCTATTGCGACATTTCATGAAAAAACATGTCATCTCATATTTGACTGTCCAAACCCCATATAATCAGTCCATAGAGGAAAGGTATTACAACAATGTCATTATTACAAAAACATCATAGAGGAAATGTATTACAACAATTCCATTCTCACACTTTGACACTATCTTCCTCTCTATCCTTCTCACACTCTCATACATTCTATCCTTTCTCCTATTCTATCCTTCTCTCCCTTTCTCTCTCTCCCCCCTTATCTCACTCTTGTTTTCTCTCTCCCCTTCTCT
>JASDQU011103814.1:1337-12361 GCA_032191745.1 Picea mariana
TTAAAGCAAATAAAACACTTCAAACAATGGAACAATTAACGAATGCAGTGCAAGTATGCAACAAACCAATAATTGTTTCAAATGAAGTAATTGATCTTAAGCAAGAACAAAATATGGTTGTTGAATGGAAAATCAATCATAAGTTGCTTCAAGATAAGCTCATGTCGTGCAGATACTTCAAGTATATCAGCTCATTTGCAGTTGTCTTTTTGATACTTTCATTAGAAATGTTTTCTACATGGATGATAGTGGCTTCAGTAAGATGTAACAGCGTTCAAATGGCTAACAATATACTGTCAGTTGTCATGATTGTGTTACAGTTGATCTTGATGAGACAGGTGCACAGGACAGAGTTCAGAGACAGGGAGCAAGCCGGGTGTCCTATCCCGAGCTTGTTGACTGGTCAGTAACCTTTTGGGGACCAAAAGGTCTTATTGTGGGGAGGTGTGATCCGAAATCGGATCCAGAAGCCTGACAGGGCTTGAAAAATGCTCAAAAATTAAAGTGCTCAGAATCTGACGAAACCAGTGCCATTGCGTCCATCTCGTCTTCTCGATTTCGGTGGTATATTTACTTTGTCAAACAGGCTCCGTATGCGAAAGTTATCGCGTTTTGATCGGAAGCCCAAACAGGTAAAAAGTCAAAGGTCAACTGGTCAAAAAGTCAACGCTGATGACATCATCATGATGAATGTGCAGGATATGACATGGAACTCTCTGGATGATGGTGATTGGGTAGGTTCACTGACAAGGCAGACATGTGGTAGGCAACTAGACCAGTCAATAACTGACAAGTGGCATTAATCCGGCAAATGGGGAGATGCCACGTGGCCCAGTCATGGGAAGCCACGTGGCACTCAGTCATTAGTTGAAGTGGCATGTTAAAAAATTTGTTTTGGGGTCCATGGGATTTGAACCCATGACCACCACCAAACCCAACACCTTAAGAAATGGTCTTTGCCAATACATCAAATTATTTCTTATGTCGTAAAACCCACATTATAACATATATTGCAAAGTATTGTATGGAGAGGGGCCAGCGCTTAGCCCTTTGGTCTAGCGCTTGGCCATATGAACCCATATGACCTTGTCAAGGGGGAGTGCGCTGGGAAAGAGGGGGCTTATGCCCAAATCTAACTATAAAGTGGGTTTTATAACCAATTTTTGGGTTTTAATGGTAATTAAGCCTATTTTTAATGGTTTTGGGGAGTTATTGGGTAGTTTTGGAGCCTAATTTTTGGGAGGAAGTTGGGGATGAGAAACCAACTTTCCTAGCTATATAACCAAGGCATGTTTGAGAGCATTGAGGGCATTCAGAGAAAAATTATGTTGAGGAGAAGCCAAGCCAAAGCCATTTTGGAGCAGAGAAGCTTTTGAGGAGGAGACATTGTTGGACCATTTCTGGGATCTCCGGATGTCCATTTTGCGTGTCGTTTTCTTTGCATGGTTCTAGAGATCTGGAAGAACATGACCAGATCAGTCTTGTAGCCATTTGGCATTGCAGCGATGTACTTTTGAGCGTTTGAACAGAAATAAAGAAGCCTCGCCCACAGAGAAAAGGCCCGGAGACGTAGGCAAAGTTGTGCCGAACTCCGTTATCAATCTGCGTGTTATGGTTTATTGTTCTTTCTTTCATTTCAGATCTGCATATGTGTATATGGTTGTCATAGTTCCTCTTCTTTCCTCATTCTTTCACTAAGTTTCTCAAATGGTTAATTAATGCATGCAAAATTAAAACTCAAGCATAAGTCATTAAAAGATCCGGCGGATCAATGGTTGATTATGGTTAGTTATGATTAACCATGGTTCTCTATGTTTGACTATGTTTAACCATGTTTTACTATGGTTAAATATGGTTGACCATGTTTGATTATTATTTACTTTGTTCTAAATGTGGTTGACCATGGTTTACTATGCCAGAGAATGTTTGACTAAGCTTAACCATGCTTATCTATGGTTGGCCATGTTTGGACATATTTTTTACCATGATTGATTATGGTTGACCATTGTTGATTATGTTTAACCATGGTTTGTTAGAAAAACATGATCTCGGAGCAATAAAATAAAACAAATGCAGAAATAAAACACATAAGATACACAATGCAATAGAGACATAGATATATCTGGTTCACCCAATGTGGGCTACGTCCACTAGAGAATTTTCCAGGTCCTTCCTTTATTATTATTCAGCAAATGAAGGGATACAACCTACAACACATCTATTCTAACTTCATTTTCTCTCTCTCACAGTATCCTCTCTCAGAATACAATATCCACATTCATCTACCACCACAGTACAATTCCCTCATACATAAAAGAGGGTTTCCTTCTAGGAAAAAATCCCTAACATAACTTTAACCGTTAGATCTGCGACCATATAATGAACGATTCAGATTAATTAGGAAGATAACCAGGCTCCACAACCAACAATATCCCACTTGGAGATTGATCACAACAACTCCACTACTATTGTACCTTTTGGACTATGATCCACCTTAGACCTGACAAATTTCTCATCTTCACCTTCATGCTTGAAACTGAAACTGAGAAGGAAATCAATTTCTCCCTGGTTACTACCTTTGTTATCATGTTTGGAGGATTTTGGCTAGTATGTATTTTTTCCAACTTCAATTTTCCATCTTCCAAAATGGACCGTATGAAATGGTACCTGAGCTATATATGATCAGTCTTAGAATGGGAGGTTGAATTCTTTGCAAGATGAATGGCACTATGGATATCATAGTACAACATGTTATTCTCCTGCTGCTTTCCCAATTCCTCCATAAACCTCTGTAACCAAATCATCTATTTACTAGCCTATGTAGAAGCAACATACTTTGCTTCCTTTGTTGAAAGTGCAACAACCTTTTGCATTTTTGAAATCCATCTTATTGTTGTTCCATCTATAGTAAAAACATACCCTGTGGTGCTACTCCTGCTATTTGTATCACCTTCCATATCTGAATCAACATATCCTTGTAGAAAAATGTTTGAACCTCCAAAACATAATGCATGAGTAGAAGTACCTCTCAAATACCTGAGAATTTATTTTACTTCCCCCCCAATTTTCTTTACCTGTATTGTTCATATACTTGCTCACAACTCCCATTGCATGTGCAATATCTGTTCTTGTGCACACCATCACATACATCAAGCTGATAATTGTTGATGAATAAGGAACCTTGGACATGTATTCTATCTACTCCTATGTCTTGGGACACATTTCATTGTTTAATTTGAAATGGCTGGACAAAGGTGTACTAATTGGTTTTGCATTCTGCATTCTGCATTCTAAAACTCTCCAACACCTTCTTTATGTACTCACCCTGAGACAATGTCAATTTGTGATTTTTCCCATCTCTTTTTATTCTCATACCAATGATTTTCTTTGCAACACCCAAATCCTTCATCACTAATGAATTAGCTAATTTATTTTTGAACACATTTACATCTTGCATGTTAGACCCTGTAACAAGCATGTCATCTACATACAATAACAACATAATATAGCTTCAATTTTCTAGCCTTTAAAAATAAACACAGTGATCAGAATGACATCTACTATAACCTTGTTCTGTCATAAACCTATCGAACTTCAAATACCACTGCCTTGGAGCTTTCTTTAGACCATACAAGCTCTTCTTCAACATGCATACCAAATTCTCCTTTCCTTTGACCTCATACCCCTACGACTGTTGCATATAAATGTTGTCCTCCAAATGCCCATGGAGAAAATTTGTTTTTACATATAACTATTCAAGATGCAAATATTCTATTGCCACAAGACTTAAAATAGTCCTAATTGAATTCATTTTAACAACAAGAGAAATTATTTCATCAAAATCTATACCTTTCTTTTGTGCAAACCCATTTACAACAAGTCTAGCCTTGTATCTCTTTTTTACTTCATCTTTTTCCTTCAACTTGTAAACTCATTTATTTTGAAATGCTCTTTTTCCTGCATGAAACTAAACCAAGTCCCAAGTCTGGTTATTCACCAAGGAATCTATTTCCTCTTTCCTGCCTTTCTCCCACTTCTTTTTAGTGTCTACCTTCATTGCCTCAACATAACTTTCTGGTTCACCAGAATAAGTCAAGAATAAATAATAGAATGAAGGAGAGTATCGTTCAGGGGGTCTACTTAACCTGGTAGATCTTCTAACAACACTTGCAGGAGTTTGAGGTACTTGTTGCTCATGTTTTTGTACATTTTGATTTTTTGGTAACTTTGGAATTCCATTTTCTTTGATTTCATCAAGTACTGTGTATTCTATGTTTTCCTTTTCATGTTTCTTTCCCTACAATGATATTTGTACATGACCTTTTCATTGAATATGACATCTCTACTCCTAATGATTTTTTGATTTTCATATTCCCATAAGCGATAAACAAAATCATTAACACCATATCCAATAAAGGTACACTTCTTGGATTTTCCCTCAAGCTTTGTTCTATTTTCTTTATCAATATGGACAAATTCTTCACAACCGAAAGTATTCAAAAATTAGTAGTTTACCCTTTTACCTATGGGTAAATTCATGGAGGTGGGTAACACTTTCGTGACAATCTGATCTCCAAAATTCTGTATTTGTTTTTTTTCGGTCGAACTAATATTATTTTTCGGCCGAAAGATAAAATTTTTCGGTTGAACTATTTTTTGGCCGAACTCTAGAACGTCAAATCGAATGGTACAGTGACGATGCCCTCGATTTTTGTGTAGAATTTTAGTCGGACGGATTTTTTCCATTTGACAATATGTTTTCAGTCGAAAGATATTCAAGCTGAAAAATTCTTTCAGCCAGAAGAATTTTCCGTCCGAACTATTCGTTCGACCGAACTATAGTTTCAGTCAAAATAGTTTTTCGGTCGAAAAAAGGTTTATATATTAACCGCACATCATAATTGTAACGTTTTTCTCATCTCTTGGCGATTGTGATAGTGAGTGATTGTGAGTGACCTTTGGTGAGGGCTTGGCGCGGAGGTTGTGTTGGCGGGCACTCCTGCAGGTGGTCATGTTGGCAGGCGGTCGGGCAGGCCGAGCTTTAGGTAAACCTAAACTTTTAATTTTAATTTTTATTTATAATTTTAATTTTAATTGTAATTTTTTATTTTTTATTTTAATTTATAAGTCATATTTTTATGGTGACTTGGCTGCGGGGGCCCAACCCTATGGCCAAGCCGTTAGCGTGCCCACAGCTTGGCCCCCCGTGGACTGTGACTTGGCCGCAGGGGCCCGACCCTGTGGCCAAGCCGTTGGTGGGTCTAGCTACTCAAAAATTTCAACCCAAAAATCAAAACAAAAAATATCAGCCCTGGATAACTTAACCTAAATTTTAGCCAGGGAAACACTAAAATAATTGATCTCCAAATGTAAAAGCATACCCCTTTCTTCCATTCATTACATTTCTCTGCAACCTTCCCAATTATAATCTTGACCTCACTCTTTTGAATCTCAAGCCTTGCAGCCATTGTGTCGACAGTCTCTTTCAAACTTTTAGTAACTGCTTTGTCTTCAAGCACTTTAGCCTCTAGCCAATACAATTTTTGACTATTCTCCTTCATTTTCTTCATGGGCTCTATAACCATAGATTTATATGACAACATATCATACTTAGTCCTTCCACTACCTGATCAGCCAACATCAAATTCTAATGTTAGCAAGACATCCTTTTCAACCAAAACTACTTAAATCCAAGTAATAAATTATTTTAGCTGAACACTAATTGCAGAATTGTTTAACAATGAAAATATTACAAACCCAGGTGTTTGTTAAAGTTTTCCATGTCCTCCTTCTTTTCCATATAGCCATATAATATACGTTTTGCACCAGTAGGGTGAGTCAGTGTTCCACATCGATCACAGTCAGCTCAACCTCTTCCTTGTTTTAAGAAATCCTTCTGTAAACGGTCTGCCTGTAAACGATCTGTCTCCAAGTAGCCAACTGCGAAATCCTAAAAAATCAGCAGGCTTATGCCACGGTGCCCCTTTGGACCGTAGGATTGTCTTTCCTTGATGGTTTTATATGCTTTGAAAGATTCCAATAGTTCTTTGGTTCCCATGTCAGAATCTGTTTAATTTTTTTCTGAATTTGGATTGGTACAAAATCCCAGCTTGAATTAGTCAAAATTTACCTTTAGAATTTGTTTAAACATTCATATTTTAAAAATAAAAACTTATCTTGCCTGGAAAAAATAAGAGTTTTATTTCCCTTATGCCTTGTCCGCAAGTGACTGAAAGAGATGTGAGGATATTTATAAAACTCATGATAAAATAAAAATAAACTTGCATAGTTCATTCTTAACCCTCTATCTTTTCGACATCTAAAAAATTATGTGAATATTTATTGAATCCAATATTAAAATGAATTTACTATGATGTGTAATAGTTCAAAAGATTGCACTTTGATTATAAAAGTGTTATAAAATTCTTTGCATAAATGTGTTATAGAGTTTGGTACAGGGAGAAGAAATATTTTCCCTACTAACATGATAACAAAACTGGGTTTAGCTATAGAGTATGTATACATTGGTTAATTTAATCCATAAATTATATATATGTTTAACATGCAAGGATCCATTGGGTGGATCAAGAAAATAATTTTATGGTTATTATTGTTATTTCGAATGCATGAACCGAATAACTGTGGGAGATATTATTTTCTGTAATATAATTAAGTATATATTCCACATATAGTGTAAGGAACTTTGACCAGAAATTTCGTCTCAAGAGAATTTGAAGAAAGGTTGTAGTCTTTTCAGTTCCATTTCTTTAGTTAATAAGAATAACATATAGATCAGTTCTTCCTAACTCCACACATTTCTTGAGCCTGTGTAACATTTATATTTATGTTAATTTTAAATTTGTTAATTAGTATTTAGATTTTAGATTTGGTATGTGCGCATTTGTTCTGGTGTAGTTTAGATTTAAAGACAATATTTTATTGATTGGTAACAGTTCTGGTCTATTGTTCGACCACATAATTTATTAAGTAGTTTAATTCAAATAAATTTATGCATAGAAATATATTTCGTTCTTTTGGTTATATTGAAATATTATTCAACGAACATCATCTTAATCTTTTTAATAAATTATATTTCTTGTAAATATAATAAAAATAAATCTGTACTTCTATTTCTTTTTCTTTAAATATAAATCTGTTCTTATATTTACAAATAAATCTGTAATATATATATATATATATATATATATATATAATAGAAAAATTTTAAAACATATATTTTTATTTTTTTTTAATAAATTTAAAAATAAAATAGGAAGACAATTTAAAAATTACATGTTTATATGTTCAAATTATACATGCACAAACAATAAATTTATAAACAATATGGAATTACTTGAAAATGAGAATTTGATATAGACATTAATAAATAATTTATAAACAATATGGATTTAGTTAATTTGATATAGACATTTAACAATCAAATATTAAGTTTTTAAATTTGATATAGACATTTAACAATCAAATATTAAGAATCGAGTAAGCATTTAAGTGATTAGTCTGTGTCTGAGCAGTCGACCAGGAGCCGAATCTATTGTCTTTCACTCTGGTGTTAAAGACTTAGATTCAAATTCCCTGCTTTTCTGTGCATAGATAATATCTTATTAAAATTGGTTGTGACTTGACCACGGGGGCTAGCCCTGTGGCCAAGCCATGGGCACGCCCATGGCTTGGCCACATGGTTGCCCCCCCGTGACCAAGCCACAGTCATTTCAAACGTTTTGTATTTCATAAAAATTTCAAACTGTCCAAGTTTTAATTTCAAACGTTTTTTATTTTATAAAAATTTCAAATCTTTAGGAATTCAATTTATAAATCCATTTTTACATATGTAATATTAGATTATCATAAGTTATAAATATTATTTTACAGATTGTTGATTATGGAATTCCTTGCTGTATATTACTGTATATCTTATAATTTGTAAAGGAATATTTGTGAAATATACATACAATGGAAAATATTTAACATATATATAAATTTACAAACAATATGGATTTACTTAAAAATGAGAATTTAATATAGACATTAATAAATAATTTATAAACAATATGGATTTAGTTAATTTGATATAGACATTTAACAATCAAATATTAATTTTTAAAATTTGATATAGCCATTTAACAATCAAATATTAATAATAGAGTAAGCATTTAATTGATTAGTCTGTGCTTGAGTAGTCGATCAAGAGCCGAATCAATTGTCTTTCACTCATGTGTTAAAGACTTAGATTCAAATGCCCTGTTTTTCTGTGCATAGATAATCTCTTATTAAAATTAGTTGTGACTTGGTCGCAGGGGGCCAACCCTGTGGCCAAGTCGTTAGTATCTCGCCCAACAGGGGCATTTTCTTCACATTCAGAGTTGCGAGCTTCATCAGAGGTTGGCAAAGAGGCTAGGAATGCAATCGGGGAAAATTTGGAAGCGATTTTTTTATGGTGTTGATGTTGGCATGAACCGTCAGCGAGCGGAAGCCAATTCCCGGACCATATTTGTTTATAAAACATATGCAGAGTTAGATATCATGTCAGTAGAATATATTAAGGAGTATGCAAAATTTTGTCGTGATGGTTGGAAGAAGGTCATTCAGAATGATGACCTGAACAACAGATTGATATGTGTTCTAGTTAGTAAATTTTTGACGCATTTTAGAATAGTTTACTTCTAATTCTAGATTTAAATATCATTGTATCTATAGAAATAATTGAGTTGTTATTGTCATTAATTGCAGTTTGGATATATGCTAAATGAATCTCCAGTAAATAGGGGACTTGATTCGACAAGTTTAAATTTGGATGGATTGAATCAGGTATGTATTTTCGAATATCTACGGATGAACACTTTAGTTGTCCAATCTCCAATCTTTTGAATAAGAGATCAACAACATTTATAATTTGTATAAATGTGAACACATTGAATCCGAGATTTAGTTTTTAGTTGTATTGTTCACAGATCCTTATTCCATCTCCTACTACTTGGGGGAGGCTTGTCTCAATTCTCATTGGGAGAGTTTGAAGAGGGTGGGAATTCACAGGTATCATTTAATGTGTTAAAATCATTTAAATTTAATGTGTTATAATCATTTAAATTTAATTTTCAAATTTTCAAATTTGAAATGTGTTATATATGGTAATGTGGAGAAGAGAGTACCTGAGAGTGTGCTTGAGAGAGAGATTGAGATTGAGGAAGAAGTGGAGGAAGAACCCATATTTGGGAATGATGCTTCCATTCAGGATGATTCATAAATGTATGTTCATTGAACATTAGTGAGTTTTAATTTTCTTTTATTTTGAATAAGCTTATATTTTTGACTTTTATTAAATTTTTGTTTTCTCAAATTTTTAGTTGAGCTAAGTTCCTATTCAATGCTTTGATCAATTATTTTTAAATATATAGAACCCCTATATAAGCTTATCGTTGTCTTAAATGGTGTACATTCAAACTTATTTAATTTTATATCATGATGATGACCTAATTTTGAACTTGAACATTTGATTATTTGAGAACAAACTCTATCCCACATCAGAAAAGGGAAAGTTTCTAAATTTTCTTCGATTTCATTCCTTGCTTTCTTGTCCAAGAATGGTGTAGTATGGACATTTGTGTTTTCTACATACATCGAAGTGAATTCCTTCTTTCTAGAGTATTGTCAAACTCTTAACTAAATTGGTTACTAACCACAAAAGCTAACATTCAGGTAGATTTACAAATAAGCTATGCATATGTATATGTGATATAGCTCACACATATTGTATATGTGAGCTAGCTCACACATAATTTCAAAGAGCATTTGATTATATGTAATATGAATACATCCCAAAGATGAAAGATTTAAATAGTTTTTGAAGAATGACTTACTATACATGTGCATATTTGTGTTTTCTTCATGTACATGAAATATTATATGAGAACATCTATTCCACTGCAGAAAGAGGAGATAAGTATTTTCCGGAAGAATGGTTTTTAAAATGAATATTTGTGAACTTTCATAGATATAAGTAGTTTTTTGGAAGAATGACTTAATATGGAGATTTATGAGTCCTTTAATTTGAAAGGGCATTATGAAATTTTATTATATGACCACTACAGAAGATGAGAGAAGTATTTTACTGCTGAGGAGATTAGTATTTTATTGCTGAGTAAATACGATCAAATAACATCACCTGGGATGAGAATTTCACCTGAAGGATTTGAGACTTTATCTACAAGGAGATAAGTATTTCAATGGAATAATGACTTAATTTGGAGATTTGTGAACTTTATTCATACACAGTTCTATATTTATTTTCAGATTATTATCTAACTCTAACTCTGAACATGATTTTTTTTTACCAAGAACACAAATTTTCTCTTTAATTTTTTTTAAGATTTTAGATAAGATTTTACAAATTGTTTAAATCATGTATGATTAATGTGGAGAGTAACTATCTTAAATATGTTTAACTGTGGTTGGGTATGCTATTATTTCTTATTGTTTATTTAATATTTAGTTAAAGTATATATGCTAATATGTGTTATTTGTTTTTTTTTATTATTATGTATTGTTACAGATGTCTAAATTATATTTGGTGGAAAATATATTTACATTATATTTGGTGGGAAAGAGTATGTTGGAGGATGAGAATTAACTCTTTTGGTATGTATGCCAATTTTGTTTTAATCACAATTTTTGAATTCTATTTTATTTTGCATGTTTGAATTGTAAATTTTTATTTTTTGAATTTTGTTTTTTTTGCAGAGTTTTTTTGCAGGTATGAAGTGATCTATCTTAAAGCGATGGCTTAGAGTCCAGAATTTTCGAGTTAAATGTCTTAGTTTTTGTTATCATCCTAAAATGGACGTGAAACCTATATATTTGGCAGTGTAAGTATTCAGAATTTGATTATAATATATATATGGCTTAGAGTCCATAATTTTGGAGTTAAATGTCTTAGTTTTTGTGATCATCCTAAAATGGATGTGGAAGCTATGTATTTGGCTGTGTAAGTGTTCAGACTTTGATTATAT
>JASDQU011103814.1:14186-30209 GCA_032191745.1 Picea mariana
ATAGGTCAATTTAGGTTCCCTAGATACAATCTATAGGTTCTTCCCTGAAATTGTAAATAAGGTTTGGTAAACTTTATAATTCATGGGAAATACAACTTTTCTTAATTGAATGGACCATGAAAGTAAACTAAACTGGAAATGATTCTAGAATCCTAGATATTCATAAATACATGTAATTTCAATGCAAAATAAAAAATTCTGGAATGTACATGTGTCACTTGTTAAAAAAAACCATAATGGTATTCCATCTTCAATTATTCGTTCATGATCGAGTTTGGAAATTTTCCATTTTCTAACTTTTTTTATTATTATTGAACTTCTATTAACTTTATGCGCACTGCACATACCAAATGACTATATTGACAACTTATAACATCTGACTGGTAGTCTTGAAAGTGAACATGAGTATCGGTTTGATGGGTTTCTTAAAAAAAATATCCTTTCAATACAATGGATCCTCTTTCATATATAAAATCGTTATCATCAAAATCTTCTAATCGCCTCATCTTTTGTTTTGTTCATCGCATCAAATAATATTTCACGTTTTTAGTGTTGTCTACAGGCGCAACCATGTCAAAGACATCTCTTGAAAATAATTGGACAAGAAATAGTTCGTGTTAGATTATCACACAAATACATCTACAAGTTATTTGAAAAAATTTAAACATAAAAATTACCTTCTCTAACAAGATCAAAAACTCTATTGCCATCAACTGACACTATAGTTTAATTTGATTCCATCTCCTTTGAGCTTGCAAGTGGAATTTTCCCTTTTACATTAAGTTCGGTATGTCTCCAAGCTTTAACATATTCTGCATTTTCGTTTTCACAAATATCTATGGATTCTGTGTCCTCTATGCAAACTGAACAAAAACAAGACTCATTTCTTCTATCAAATGCAAAAAAAATTTGATAACGTTTTGTTTTAAATGAATTTATTTTTCGTGTCCCATGTATTGTACTGGCGTCATATGGGATTGATCTATTTACATCTTGGATTCCAACATATCAAAAAAACCTGCACAAGACAAGAACTTGTTAACTTGAAATGTCTCAAGAAAATGATTGAAGATTGAATATAAATTTGAACACGTTCAAATGAAAATATCCTGTGTACATGTGTAATATGTATATATAGACACACCTGCCCACATACCTTGACGGATTATATTCATGGCCTAGCGCCATTTTTCACCATTCAACAACTTGTTCAATGGATTCAAATCGATCGGCATGAGGGTTCATCTGATACCTTTGAAGTGCTCGTTTTACACATGCCCCTGCACCATCATGCTCTCATTTTCCATGACCAGTCTCAAAAAAATTCCAACAATGTGTAATGTTTGATTTTTTATGAAGACAACATAACCAATAGAATGATCGTGAAGATTTGAACTGAACTGCACACCCATCTGACCATATCCAATGTCGATTGAATTTGATTTCAAGTTCTTTCAATGAATCATAAAATTTATCAAAACAATGTTGTACATAATGTGTGTCGTGTGCTTGATCATCACTTATATAAAAGTGATATTCTTTAATAACATGTCGATTTTCATTGGTTCTTTCTATGTTATCAAGACTCCATTGAGCATGTCTATATAGAACGTGGAAAAATATCGTGACTTGATCAAAATGATAATATTCACTCTATATTTGTTTTTGTGCAGGGAATGTGTAATTCTTTGCAAAATCAACTACAGACAAAATTGTCCCTGGTGGAAACACTTCACAAGATTGTTTGAATTGTAGGTCTTTCCATCGAGCTCTATGTAAATGCTTGGTGTATTTATAAATTTCTTCCTCAAACTTCTTCAAAAAATCTATCACACAGATTTTATCTACTCTCAAATCAATCCTTTTGGAAATAACATTTGAAGAATGTGGAGCCATGTTGTTGATATATTCATATCTCTTCCAATTGACTGTTATATTAGAAAATGATTGATCATTCATATTAATATGATACTTTGAGTGAAACAAACTTACATTTCCACAACGATCACATTTCTTTCCACCAACACATTTTTTCTTGTAAAATAAATCATCACCTTCTCTTTCACATAGAATTTCAGATATAAAAGCATGGAATGTGGAAGGAGGAGGTGAACTTGGCCATAAAGTTTTACCAAAATAAAAAAAGTGCCATAATACATCTCAAATTCCACATGATAACGACAACAACAAATGTCACAAATAGTGATGGGTCTAACAAACCATGGTTTTTGTTGCACAAATGTATTGATGGAAATTTTAACTTCTTTGTGCTCTTCTTTGAACTTATTGAACAATTATATTTGTGTCATTGGAAATATATATTTTGGATGTTCTTCATATTTATTTTGTGCTATTCTTCATCGCAACACATCCCTTGTATGTGGTGAAACAAGATATTCTTCCAACCAACAATTACAGTATAACGGTCCTTCTCGTTACGACGACAAACCTCTTATAACAAGTGCAATTTTTTTTTGTGTGTGCATGTGTACAAGGGTAACAAGACATTTTACTCTGTGCCTCCACATGACGATGAATCATGATGCATGCAACTGTGATATCAACATAAAGATCTAAGACACACCTCAACATCTGCCAGGAATGAACAACAATCAACCGACAAAATAAGATTGACTACCCGCCCGTCCTACCTTGCAATGGTTAGGACCTCCAAGACACATAAGCAACGCTCAAGCCCAGGTTCCCATCGATTTTAACCATTTAAGGTCTTAGGGCTGGTGATTGTTCTGAGGAACATGGAGGTGTCTACATCCCACCCAAACAACAAGTCCAAGCCGACTAAGCTAAAGACAACATCATGATCATCCATGCACAATCATCATAGAAAGGACACATGTATCTTGCACCTTCACGGCGATCGAGAGCACTATCACATTCGTACATTAGTACAATTTACAACACCAATTACCTATCTAATTTAACCAGTCTAGGGTTTGCAATCAAGTCTTCGTTCTCCTTACAAATTTAATATTATTACCACCTAAAAGAATAATTGCATACTAGTTCTAGCAATTATAACTAAACATCGCTCATCAGTGCAAGGAACAATCCATCTACTTAATCCACCATTCGTCGGAAAATAAATCCTATTAAATAAGAGAATAATAACCGAGTTAAAAATCTACAAATGCATATACATGTTTCTTGTAAAAAGTAGAGATCTATTTACACGCATTTTTAGAGCTCTGCATAAGTTAAGTTCAACCATGTCTAATCAAATATCAATTCATCATGCTAATGTAACAAGTACCACTCTTATGCAGCGCAACTAAATATCTTTGAAAATGACTCCCCTTAATTAAGCAGTGTAATAAGAATTCATTACCAAAATTATATCCAGTAAGATACCATGAGGAGGTCAACCTAAAAATAAATTGAATAGACGTCAAATGCTTTATTTAAATCCATTTAGAGGAATTAAGAATATCTACCTTTAATAAGAAAACTTCAAGGACTAAGTGTTGTCTTAAGACATTAATATAAGGAATTGAAGCAACATCCCACAAAAACATAAGGAACCCAAGGTCAACTTACAAAATCGATAAGAACTAAGGAAAACTAAAGTCTCATCGACAATAAAAAGGGGCTCCAACTATTAAACTACAATTCCACAATTAAGAAGTAAGAGGAGGGTCAAACTTCGATAGTTAGCATAAGGGTTTCAAAACTATTACATAACCACTGAAATCAAGGATCAATTTAGTGAGCAAGTTAAGGGCCTCATACAACCTTCATATCCAATAAAACAATATCCATGGTCATAATACAACACGGTGGTTTCTCACTATTTGACCTCACTAGAGTACCATGGTTGCTTGAGTTAAAGGACCTTTCAAAAATATAATTTAATGATTTAATAATGCTGGAATGCTAGATGGTGGAAGATGCAACAGATACACGTTGCTACCCCCACAGGAAGGCATTGTCCTTCAAGACCTTTGTTGCCCATAAGCCATGCACTTACAACCACATGGATGTGGGAAAGTAAATCCCTCGGGTCAAGGCTATTAACGCTGCCCAGAAAACATGAAAAAACCAGCTGGCTTCCATAAATGGGGAGAGTGGTCAACATTACTACTCAACAATCGACAAAGATGAGTATTAAATTCACTGCTGAAAAATAGATTTAATAGTTGTTGTTAAAATAAATTGTTGTCTCACGCCATTAGCATGATCACTTGCCATTTAATAATTTTTGAATGTCATTACATAAATCGACAATGCTAGGAAATGAAAACGCAGACCATCTAATTGATTTCAGGTACACCACTAACCACCAGCTAGGAGGATAAATTGTGGTTCTACACAGTCGTTTGCACAGACGAATAAATGCACTGATAAATTTATGCACAGGGGCGAAACAATAAAATGGATAAGAGTTACTGGATGTTAATCAATCTACAAGGCGAGAGGCTGGCATATAAAAAAAAAACTGTCATGATAAGACGACTAGGGATATCAATGTGTCTCAGGAACGAAGGTCAATGAAGTAAGACCACGACCGCGCCAACTTCAAGTTGGTTATAACACGCAAAATCTAAAATAGCCAAGGGCTGCCATCATCATCCATGCACCCATAATGCTGCCATATTGAATGTCATGACGGTAAGGCCGATTTCTGCGGTCTCAGAATAGTAGATTCTATCAAGACTTGAAGGATTTCTGCCAGTCACTGAATGTTATTTAGTGATTTGGCCGACACACTCTACTCATAGTCATCTTGTGACCACACTCTCAGCACAGGTTAAAAACAACAGTTACAGTGTTGAAAGGGACGCAGGCCTACCATGAGAATTCAGACAAGAGCTAAAGGCAAACACAGGTAACCATTTGATAAGGCTGAAGGGTAAAGCCAAGCGAACAAGTGAAAAGAGACGTGTAACAGTTCAGGGGGTTTAATGCCCATTCAATAGACAACAATAAAACTCCTCACTAGTATTCTCTCTAAAAGTAAGAAAACTCCTCTAAGCTGACAAGACTATTCACTCTGATCTACCCTCTCGCATTACGGGAGTAGATTTAACCCATTCCTCAGCTAGGATCCTTCCAAACACTTGGAACTTAAGAACAGGTGCTCATTGTCAAGATTTGTATAACAAAAATTATAAAAACATTACGAAATGAAAGTCCCCACCAGTTATCATCTGAGATGAGACTGGTCGATTCCTTAATGGTAGTGATTACATAAAAAAATAACGGAAATTCCATTCCCACGATCTATCATCGGAGATCAAATTTATCGAGGCTAATTTGTATTAAGGCATTATTCATTTAACACATTGAATGAAATTTCATTTATAACCACTGGAGGTAATACTAGGTATTTTCTGTGATATATAAGTAAATTTAAGATAGTTTAAAACATTCAATAACCAGAGTTATACTCTGTTAGTGCAGAAATTCATTCATCGATACTGTCACTCCTCAGGCAATAAGGTAATATCCATATTTACTTACTATTGGAAGTATTACATTTGATTCTGGTATTGTATAGAAACATGGTTAATTACCAATATTTTATCAAGAAGCCCTTCAATATCTTATTAGTTGTATTTCATACAAAATAAACATAGGTAATATAAACTTGTACATGATTTGCAACAAATAATACCTTGACACATGAGAGATTTAAATAAAAACAACAGTTACAATTATAATCGCTGAGTAAATAAATAAAAACAGGCATTCAATCCATTTTCATCCGATATTCCGATCCCAGCATAAGTCATAATGCATTCTATTCTACTAAAATAAAAATAATATCGTTGCCTTGTCGCCTGCCTTGAAGGACATCCACGCGCTCCGTGCCGCTCCTGCTCACCGACCGTTGAGACTACACCGTTACCTCCTAGACAACTCTAGGGGTAATCTGCTTCCCCCTTAGACCCCCGAGCCACAAAGGGGCCACACACTATCCAGATGGTACGTCTAGCTCCCAGCTCGCCTCGCAAGGCCGAGCTACCATTCCTCTCCGAGCTGGGAAATCCCAACTCCCACAAGTAAATCAATCAAGTCACTAATCCGGCAGCGTAACGTTACGCTAACAGCCGATCCCCCCTTTCCCTCTTCTCCCTCTGTTTTATAGAATTTTAGAACTTCCATTCTTTCCCCAAATCTCATTAAATTTTAAGTTTTAATAAAAATCTTCTAAAAATTCTCCTTCGTACAAGTGTCATCCATCCCCCCACTTTCCTCCAATAATTATTTTCTTTAATTTATTTATTGTCTCATTTCCCTCACCCACCTAGAGTTACTCCTAAATTTACTCCTAGGTGTCCCTAGATTCCCTTACAGGTTTTAAAATCTTTCCCTAAAAGAAATTGCTAAATAAGTTCAAAATTAGAAGTTTCTTAAATGTCGATTCTTTCCTAAGTTGGTTTCCCACTTTTTACCATGAGTTGACCTCTTTCCCTCTTTATGTTACCTCATTTCCCTAATTTCCTAATTTTTACATTTCCTTCATTCCTTTTTATTTGATCTAGAAAAGACAGTTGTGCAAATTATCCTCTTTTTACTTTTATTATTAATTTAGTACTTTTTTAAATTATCAAAAGTTAAAATAAATTAATTTCTTCTTGACATTTTATATCCACTGATTTTAATTAATTTCTTACTCTCTTCACTTTACCCCAAAATTTATGAAGACCAAAACTATTACTTAAGTGGTTTTTAGTTTAAATTTTATTATTTTATTTTTATATGTATGTTTTCTTAAGGGTAGACAAAATTTTACTCCTTGCGAAGTTTTAGACTTAGAACTTAGATTCTGGACTGGGCGATAATTAATTAGGGGAGTCGTTTTAAAATTTCTTAATGTGTTAATTGTCTTAGGGCCATCTAGGTTCATTCCTTTATCATCATCAATGCGACGTTCCCTTCAGGACGCACTACGTGCTCCAAGGGTGCCACTCGCCTCTTTGATTCTTTGCGCGTCGTGCCCTTTAGGACGCACTACGTGCTCTAAGGGTGCCACTCACCTCTTTGTTTCTTTGCGCGACATGCCCTTCAGGACACACTACGTGCTCCAAGGGTGCCACTTGCCTCTTGACTGATTGGTAGACATCAATAACCTCTGGAGTCAACACTCCACTAGGTGAACTTGTGGGAGACTAAGGGCTTCTAAGTAATAAGGCCCTCGCCTTATTGTGCGCCCTTTAGAATCATCGTGAGCGACTGTCGCAGTCTGCCCTCATGGCATCGTGGGTCCTCTCAAACTAGGTAATCATTAACCTATAGTTCAAGCCACGACGGGAGTTCTAGTAGGCTATGGCAGGGCTGCTATCCACACCTCTCCCTCAACCTCTCTGGTAGTCGTGTGTGACCCCTTTACTCCATATGTGAGTTTGGTCGGCAAGCTATCGTCAGCCTACATCATCAACAAATCATGTCAGAACATGACCACATCATATCATCTAGTCAAAATGTATTAATATCACAGTAAATCAATCAAACCCCAATAGCACACTCCCTGACTCAATCCGGATTCCAAGGGTTCCATCGATGCCTCTGCATCCTCAAGGTCCAAAACCCTACACACTCAGTAAAACCGAGTTAATAGCACCTATCTATGTCAATGTAGTAAAACAACATGTCATCTACCTGTGATGCATCATAATCAAAGTCAAATGTTTTAATATCATAATAATCCGGATCACTTGCGAGCAAGTGTCCTCAAAGAATAAGTTTGCTCAGTGTGCTAGAGTGGGATGTTTCATACGGGCCAATTTTTTAACATTTTCTGCAAGTCTATCTTTGTAGGGTTGTCTAGAAATCACTGTCCAACAAGCCACTTCATCATTTTCATCTATTTGGAATTGAAATTTTCTATGTTTGTGCAATGTTTTTCTTGACGTTCCCATCATTTTTTCCATGTGTTGTGTCAAACGATCTTTTATATTGCTAGATGAAATAACTATTGTTTGTATCGCTCTACGTGCAACACTGACATCTTTTTTTAGAGATTTTCCAAAAGCTTTTAATACACTAGTTATATTGTCAAATACATTCTGTTTCACCTTTGTATCTTTTGTCGACTTTTGAATACCCAATAATGATGTAGCTTCTTTTAACTTTCTTGAATTTATTAGACAAAGTAAAAGTTGAGCTTGTATATTTACTGATTCATCTTTGAAAAAAGTATTATAAATATTCTTAGTTCGATATCTTATATAATTCTTAGCTTTTTTCTTCCCAAATTTGTCAGTATCAACATTTTCTAATATTTCATCATCAATGTTGATAGATTCTCCTGCATATTTCAATTTAAAGTTTATATTAAAAAACAAAACTTGAACATGAATTCACTAAACTATATATACAAGTGTTCATCTTGTATTATCTAAATTTATGTACATACATATAGGTGATTCGTCTTCGGCTTCAATTTTGGTTTCAACATCTTCTGCTTCAATTTCGGTTTCAACGTCTTCTTCGACATTATGAGACAAATCTATTTATGATTTTTGAAAAACATCAAATTGTAATTACAATCAATTATATTAAACAATATTTTAAATTTGAATTCTATACTTTTAATATAGACAATATGTGCATGGATACCTGGTTGAACTTCTTCTTGTTGAAAATCTCTATTTACATTATCATCGTTTCTTTCTTCAATATTTGCACGATATCATTTCTTTCTCCAATAATGTTCTTTCCTTTGTTTGTTATGGTGAGTATCATCTCAAGTGCGATCAAATTTTCTCTTGCACAAACTTTTGTTTCCCATGACTTTTATAGTTATCTGTAAAATATATGTTTAACAAAGACTTCACCTTGAAAAAATGCTCAACATTTATCTTTCAACATATAAATTGTTATTCCAATAAAAACTTGAACAAACATCAATTACCTTATTCAACAAAAACCAAAAAGATGATTCGAAACTATGTTTAGGTGCTCTAGAAAACCATCAAACAAGCGATGAATTGTTTTAAATGTGTTCGACCGAAAGCGTATTTATACGATTTGGTGCGAAATGAAACGATACAACGTGTCTTTTCATTTTTTCTGACCGACGAAATTCGCTCAACCATATTTCGGACGAAACAAGTTTTTTTTGGCCGAAAACCTTGGAAACCATTTAGTTTTGACGGTTTATATTAGAATTTAGTCTTTCGGCTGAAAGAATATTGTTTCGGTCGAAAATGAGAAACTGGCACTGTATACAGAAACTAGATAATTCCCCCAAGATTACTTGAACTTTGGAGGTTACAGACTCCTGCAAGTACTCAGAATTTGGTTTCGAAAATGACACCAACATTTGCAAAATTGAATCTACTTTCAATTCCTATAATTTGTTTTCATTTTCATTATTTTTATCTAATTTTATTTAATTTTTTTAAAAAATCACTGCATAATATTTTCAGCAGACATTATGATTCAATGAAATGAAATATGCATATCTCTAAAAATAAACAATGAAAAAGTTAGAAAAAATTATATTCATAATCCTTAAATTGTTCTTTTCAAAAGGGTATTTTTAGATTTTACTTTTAAGTAAATATTAAAATAGATACAAGGTGGAGGAAAACATGTGTTTAAAATCTGCAATATTTTCAGCTTGGTCAACTTAAAAAAATTCTAGAAATTATAATATTCATCCATTAGATTCAAAATTATAGTCATAATAAAATAGAGTCTCTGTAGATTGTTGCAGTATATTTATTTTTTTAAAAACATAAGTTTAATAATAGATACATTGTTGGAGGAAAAAATAACTCATTATCATTCCTTTCATGTTTAAGGAACATACTATTAAACAATTGTCAAATTGACATATCAAATCTTAATAAAAAAAAATTGAAAAATAGTCATTGGAAAGCTAACAAAATTATTCACAAGTTTTGTTTTTACTGTAAAGTGAAATTCTAAATAAAAATAATACTTTTGTATGCCGGAAGTTGAAGAACTTGTGAAAATATAGTTTGTTTTCTCATAAAACAAGCAAAATAGATAGCCATCTTCATGATTTCACCCCTTAGATCCATTCCTCCTCTAGAATTCCACCATCGAAGGAGCTTGACGACCCTCTATTTATTAAGTAAATAACAATATCTACAACATCTTCCCATAAATTTAAGATAAACCCATCATGCAATCTCATACTCCTTGCACGTTCCATGATTGTCCTGTTCATCCTTTCTCACACATCATTTTCTTATGGTGTTCTTGGAACTATCTTCTCTCTACAAATCCCATGGTATGAACAGTAATCATCAAACTCCTTGTTTCAATATTCACCTCCATTGTCTGATTTGATACACTTTAACTTTTTTCCTGCCTCATTCTCAACCAAATCTTTCCATTTCCTCAAAGTGTCAGAAACATTAGATTTTTTTTCGAATGAAATAAACCCAAGTTTTTCTAGTTGCATCATCAATAAAAGTAACATAATAATGAGAGACACCAAGAGATGATACATGAGTTGGTCTCCATACATCTGTATGCACAAGCTCTAACTTTTCACTCTTCTTTTCCTTTTCGACTCTGAGAAATATGAATCTCTTATGTTTTCCATAAATACAGTGCTCACATAAATCCAAATCAATTTGTTTAAGATCTGGCAACAAATTCCTTTTATGAAGTATCTTTATCCCCTTCTTACTCATGTGTCAAAGCCAAGCCTATGATGCCACAATGTTGTATCCACTCATGTAGAATCTAAAGAGATAGAAGAGACAACATTACCAGTACATAAATACAATGTACCTACCTTCTGTCCTTTTTCTGTTACTAGTGATCCTTTAGTGACCTTTCATGCCTTATATGTAAATGTAGATATACAACCTTCACTTTCCAACTTTGTTGATATTAGATTTATTCTCAACTCTGGTATATGTCTCACCTCTTTCAGTAACCATTGGTTTCCATTCTTTTGATTTATTTATACCTTACCCATTCCAAAAATTTGACATGGTTCATCATCACCCAAAAAAACCTGTCTAAAATCACCTTGAACATAATCTTGGAAATATTTCCTATGGGGTGTGGCATGAAATGAAGACCTCTAAATCTACTACCCAAGATTCATTAATATTATCTAAAGAAAAAATCAAAGCATCTTGTAACACATCACTTGTTACATTTGCTTCCTAAATTTTCTCCTGCTATCCATCTCTTTGTTCCTTAGATCTCTGCAGTCTTTCTTCAGATGTCCTTTCTTACCACAATTCCAACACTCTATCTTTCCTAGTCTGGATTTAGATCTTCCCTTCCTAGAATTCGCGCAATTCCTTGATCCCTTTCATCTATACTTTTATCTTCCCCTGTTCTCCATGGTCAATGCATTACCTGATGTATCACCTATTCTTTTCCACCGCATTTCCTTACTAAGATAACACCAAATACATCATCAAATTTTAGAGTGTTTGAACCAGAGACAGAGTTACTTACAACCATGACCAAGTCGTTCCAAATTTTTGGAAATGAACACAATATTAGAAGATCTCTAACCTCATGATCAAAGTCCACTTTTGTAGAACTTAGCTGATTAGTAACCGAATTAAATTCATTTAAATGATCAACAATAGACCCACCTTCTGACATCTTCATATTAAATAATCACTTCATCAGAAATACCTTATTTGGGGCCGAGGGTTTTTCATATAGTTTATCCAATGCCTCCATCAGATCCCCCGTTGTCTTTTCTTTTGAAATATTGAAAGCCACCAACGCTGCCAGGCACAACCGTATCATTCCCAATGCCTTTCTGTCAAGAACATCCCATTCTTCGTCCTTCATACTCGCCAACTGCTTTTATTTTCCTCCCAACAGTAGGAAAAGATCCTTATGATATAGATAGTCTTCCATTTGCATATTCCATAACTAGTAGTTTTGGCCATTAAATTTCTCAACCTTAAACTTTCCATCTTCCACCATTGCTCCCACTCAAACTAGGAACCCTCTTTTCCTGTGAGTTACCTTTGGATTTGATACTAGTTGTTAGAAAAATAGGATCGTGAAGAAATAAAATAAAACAAATGCGGAAATAAAACACAGAAGATACACAATGAAATAGATACACAGATATATGTGGTTCACTTAATTTGAGCTATGCCCACCATAGAAATTTCCAGGTCCTTCCTTTATTATTGTCCAACAAATGAAGGGATACAACCTGCAACACATTCATTGTAACTTCCTCTTCTTTCTCTCGCAATCTCCTCTCTCAGAATACAATATACACATTCATCTACCACTGCAATACAATTCCCTCATACATAAAATATGGCTGCCTTCTAGGGAAAAAAACCCTAACATAATTTCTATTGTCAGATCTGTGACCTTATAATAAAAGGTTCATATTAATTAGGAAGATAATCAGGCTCCACAACCAACATGGTTGGCCATGTTTGACTTTGGTTGACCATTATTGACCATGGTTTACTATGTTTTGCCATGTTTGACTGTGGTTGATAATTTTGACTTTTGTTGAGCTTGGCTTGACTATGGTTTAACATGTTTGACTATGGATGACTATAGTTGATCATGTTTGACAAGGTTTGATGATAGTTGAGCATGTTTGACCATTTTTTAATATGATCGACCATGATTGGCTATGGTGGACTTTGGTTGGTTTAATTATGTTAAATTGTTATGTTCCTCAGTGGTTATGTTGCATTTATATGTTCATCAAGGGTTATTTCATAATGTGATGTTCCTCGTGGATTATGTTGGATTTTGATGCTTTTGACTGGTTATGTCTCATTGCAACATTAATCTTGGTTGACTTGTGTCAATTTGACCATGTTGACAATGTTTGACCATACTTGACAATGCTTGACCATGTTGACAATGTTTGACCATACTTGACAATGCTTGACCATGTTGATTGTGGTTGAACATAAAGACTGTAGTTGAACAAAGTTGACTTTAATTAAGAGGTATAATTCAAAATTATGTCACATTACAACATTAAGAAGTTCAAATCAAAATTAAGTCACATTGTGACATTAAGAGGTTGAATTGAAAATTATGTCACATGTGACATTAAGATGGCTTCAATAAAATGTCACAACATGATATAATTTTGATATAACAATTCAAGAACATCACACTATGATGTTCCACTATGGTTGACTTTGGTTGGTTGATTTATGTCGAATTGTTGTGTTCCTCAATGGTAACTTGCATTTATACATTCTTCAAGGGTTATGTAACATTGCAATGTTCCTCAATGGTTATGTCTCATTGAGACATTCATCATGGTTTCCTTTTGTTTATTTGACTATGGTTGACCATGTTGACTATGGTTGAACATAGTTGACTATAGTTGAACATGGTTGACTTTGGTGAAGAGGTTGAATTCAAAATTATGTCACATTGTGACATTAAGAGGTTGAATTCAAAATTATGTCACATTGTGACATTAAAAGGATGGATTAAATAATGTCACAGTGTGACAAAAATTTGACATAACGATTCAATAACATTGCACTACGATGTTCCATAAGGTTAATGCCATGTTGCGATGTTTCTGAATCATTGTGTCACATTGCAACAATCATCATGGTTGTATAATTCCAAACTGCTATGTTCCTTAATGGTTATGTTGCATTAAGATGTTCATCAAGGGTTATGTGAAATTGTGAAATTCCTTAAGGTTTGTTGCATTACAATGCTCTTAAGGGACTGTGTCACATCACAACATTCCTAAATTATTATGTCACATTTCAATGTTCATATTGGTTGATGAATGTCTAAATTATGTCACATTGGGACATTAATTATGATATTATGGTAGATGCGGGAGGTATTAACCTCCACGTGTAATCCTGACAAGAATAGAATATTCCAGGAAGCAAGACAAAACCCTAAAGCATTGGACATATCCCTAGAAGACAAGTCGACTAAAGGAAATATTTAAAATTGAGTTTTTAACCTCCATAATGAGAATTCAACACATAAAAATAAGGAGGAGCAGTATAAATACAGGATTCCAAAGCTCATTTGGACACACACAGCTCGCAAGTGCAGAAATTTAGTTGTGCGCAAGTCTGGAGAGTAGCTGGAACTACAACTATTGCAACTTGTATTTTCGGTTTCAGTCTTGGACTCTATCTTGGTTATGGTTTGGACTTTCTTCTTGGTATGCTAACTGTTATCACTGAAATTTCGTCTGCACATGGCGACAAGAACTCCGCATCGTCAAAACAGGACTGGAGTCATTCATAGCACAGGATTAATTCCACAACATTGCAAAAGGGTAAAAAACTATACAAATGACCAAAAATTTGAAAGGCGCTTTACATCATCAGGGTGTGCGCGCGTATGCGCGTAACAGAAATGTATAAAGCGCGCATATGTGCAAAAGGCGCGGCTGTTGGGAGAAAAACCCGCGCGCCTGCTAAACAATGCATTTATTGAAATTGGTCGGCCTCCCAACCACTAATGGATCGGCTCCCAAGTCGATTTGACACCAAATCCGAGCTCAATCCTCATGGTGGGCTGGTCAAAGACCTAATTGTGCCCTAAAGAGCCCCTTTTCACATTCAAAAGAGGTTGCATAATAACCCAATGCTTGGCTATAAAAAGCCATGAATGACCACCATTTTCTATGTATTGTTATGCTGCTAAGATTGCTAAGGAATCATTCTTTGGCAATAAACATAATCAACACCATTTCAAAGGGCTTTCCACCTCTCACTTGAGTGGATAAGCTTGGAGTTCTTTCAACCACATTTTCATCTTTTCATTGTAAGGAGAGCAAGTAGTGAGGGCCTCAAGAGCCTTCCATTGGAGAAAGAAGGGACCCCAAGTCCCCTTTCTTCTTTGTGTCTTTGGATTTCATCAATCAGATCAGCTTATACATTGGTGATATTGGTCCATTTACATTTGTTTTTCATTTTTCCATATGCTCATAGTTTTAGTTAGTTTTAAGTTGTTTTTGTTTATTGTTTTATTGTTTCTTTCTCTAACCCTTTCCCTTCACAACTGTCATGCCTAGCAGAGCCCAACTAGGCATGTAAGCACTCTTAATTTGCTCACCTAGTGACGAATTGGGTGCAAACAGATTGGCGACCATACTGGGGACAAGGTATCAATTCCTCCCTCATTTGGGTTCATTTTTCTTTCCTTTTGATTTCATTAACTTGCAGGTTCACAAACCAGCCTCTGTCGACCTGCTTACCAGTCAATTCACTAGAAATTGGAGAGAAATCCATCCGGATTTTTCTTCTCGGACTTTTGACATAGGCTCACGGGTATTCCACCCCACAGGCGCGCGTCGGGCGCGCATGCGCTTTGATTTTCAATTCTGTCAGCGCGCAGGTGTAGTATGCGCCTCTGTCCACACAGGAGACCGCGCATTTGAACTAAAATTTTCATTGTAAGCTCTTGGATGTGGGGAAAAAGCATTTTCCTTGTTAAGAATGATGATATGCATGCTCTGAATACTGCACCACTTAGACCCCTCAACTTATAAAGGGGATAATCAAACAAACGTAGGCACTTAGGTGGATAAAATTAATTTTCCCTTATTTGCTTTTTGCCACATGGATGGCTTGCTTTGGTTTCTAAATCTAAGTTGAACATCAATTCTAATCACATCTAAAACTCACATTTTGGGACTAGAAATTGCAAGTAACAATCTTGAGTATGCTCTTCTCTCGTGCCATTAAGCGATCTTGAGAACCAGAAAAGGATTGCGAAAACGATCTCATCTCCCTTAAATTTCAAAACTTTTAGGAGAGGACAAAGGCTCTTTTTGAGACCCCTCTTAGTTTCATTTTTCAAACATATCTTAACTTTGTAAGGGCCCATACATGCCCATATGTCACAAAGCTAGAGTAGTGTTTTAAATTCTACTTTCTTAGATAAAAAAACTAGGAGAGTTTAAAAGTTTGTAACGGTCCCACAGATGCCCACATGTTCAATCTAGGCTAGTTTCATGCTTTTCTAGATTAACTCACACATAGGGAGTTAAAGGATAGTAACGGACCACAATGTCCACATGCTAGTTTCCTAGGGCTTTTAAAATTCCGCAAGGTTGTACCAATG